>JAGKRZ010000036.1:0-147337 GCA_020002355.1 Intubia oerlemansii
GTGAAAAGGGGGGGGGGGGGGGGGGTGGACTGGTGTTAGCAGTGTCCGGGCGGAAAGTGTTCTGGGGCAGCGTCCGCTGCCTTGCTACGGAGTACATACAAAGTAGTCCATGTGCTCTGCCATGCGGTTGAATTCCTTAAACTCGGCGGGCGACAGCGGCGGCAGCGCGGGTTCCGGGGCCTCTTGGTTCTCTTGGGCAGCCGGCGCGGTTGCTTCCTTGGCAAGCTCTGTGGCCGCCTCGGCGGATGCACTTGACGACGACATGGTCCGAGAAGAGAGAGCTGCAGAGAGCAAGACGGACGATGCTGCCGGTCGGGGCTCGCTGTTTCGGAGAATGCTGCGGCGTGAACGATACAGTGTCGTTCGACTCACGTGACTCGCAAACTGATGGGTTTGGCGGGCCGTTGACAGTGCTGGTTGCTGGAAAGTGCGCTGGAAAGTGCGCTGAAGTGCCTTGTATCCGTAACGAATGCGCTGGGGTCTCATGGGAGTAGACAACGGCTGCATGCGCCTCGAATCTATCAGAACATATAAAAGATAGCCGTCGCGGGGCAGCTGTCATCTTTATCTTTTTTTTTTCTTCTGTAAAACGGCAAGGACCGCTCGGGCGGGCCAAGTCCATGCGCCGTGCGTCTTGCGGACCAGGGGCCAGTGGCGGCGTGCAGACCTGCGGCCGATGTCCACTGCTAAAATCTTACTGTTTTTAGCACCCATCACCCGCGGCCTTTTCGGGTTTTAGTGCCCCCGCGCGCCTGCCATACACGCCGTAGACCCTTTTTAGTCTGACACTATTCGGCCGGGCTTCGTCCGGCGTCTTAGGGCTGTCTAGCGGTCGTAGCGGCATCCTTTTTGCCAAGGGCGTCATTGTTCACTTGTGCCAGCGCCTGTCAAAACCCCTTCCCTTGGCGGGAGTGGCGTATCCGTAGGTTGGGTACCTCCGAGGCACCGACATCCTACGCGATGATAGATCCGGCGTACCCTATACATGACAAACGAAGAGAAACTAGCGCTTGGCAAAAAGTAGAAGATACAAATTAAACAAAAACCATATGCCTGCCCCTGCCTGACTGCCAGCCTGCACAGCGGCACCTTATCTTATCGACAGCACACTCATACCAGCAAAATGCGCAGAATGCCATCATGGGGCCCACTGTAGCACCTGCTATCACACCATCACACCTTCCTCACCAGCCTTCTCCTCTCTGGGGCCGCTCCATTTCTCTCGGTTCCCCCTCTCTTCTCTTCTCTTCTCCATCCCAACGCACACCCTGTCCGCGTCCTCTGCCGCCATGGTGCGTATCATTTCAACCAACCATCCGCACCTTCAACCTCTTCTCTGATGACTCGTGCTAACAATGACTGCTGCAGCCTTCTGACCGGACTCCGCTGCTGGCATCGCCGCGCCTTTCCGGCGAGTCCCAGCGCTCTGATGCTCTCGCCGAGCGTGAAGACGCCGCCCTGCACACGTCCGGCGCGGACGGCGCTGCTGGCTCGACCAAGATGACGCGCCGGCCCTGGTCGACGCGGCTGCGCGAGCTGCTCCTCTTTGTGTGGGCGCTGATCGCCTCGGCCGCCGTCATTGTGCTCGCCGTCTACTTCCAGCACAGCCAGCAGACGCCTGCATCGCCCGGCAGCCCCAAGCATCCCTCGGGCAAGCGCAACCTGGTGTTCATGGTCTCGGACGGCATGGGCCCGGCCTCGCTCTCGCTGACGCGCTCCTTCCGCCAGCTCGTCGACGACCTGCCCATCGACGACACCCTCTCCCTCGACCGCCACTTCTGGGGCACCAGCCGCACCCGCTCCAGCAACAGCCTTGTCACCGACTCGGCTGCTGGCGCCACGGCCTTTTCGTGCGGCAAGAAGTCGTACAACGGCGCCATCTCCATCCTGCCCGACTCCAGCCCCTGCGGCACCGTCCTCGAGGCCGCCCAGCGTGCTGGCTACCGCACGGGCCTCGTCGTCACGACCGACATTACCGATGCGACGCCTGCCTGCTTCTCCAGCCACGTCGCCATGCGTATGCAGATGGACGAGATTGCCGTGCAGCAAGTCGGTGGCGGCCCTCTCGGCCACGTTGTCGATCTGATGCTCGGTGGCGGCCGCTGCCACTTTTTGCCCAACTCGACCTCTGGCAGCTGCCGTGCCGACGCCGTTGACGTCGCCGGCTTTGCTCAGAAGAACGGCGGCTACACGTACCTCGACTCGCGTGCCGGCTTTGACTCGCTCAAGAGCGGCAACAACGTCTCGCTCCCGGCCCTGGGTCTGTTTGCTTCCCGCGATATTCCCTTTGAGATTGACCGTCGCAACGCGGCCGATGTCTACCCCAGTCTCAGCGAGATGGCCGCCACGGCTCTGCGCGCTCTCGAGCTGGCTACCAAGGACAGCGACAAGGGCTTCTTCCTCATGATCGAGGGCAGCCGCATCGACCACGCCGGCCACATCAACGACCCTGCCGCCCAGGTTCGCGAGGTCATCGAGTACGACAAGACCTTCCAGCTCGTCGTCGACTTTTTGGAAAAGAGCGATGTCGAGGGCCTTGTTGTGTCCACCAGCGACCACGAGACCGGTGGTCTTTCCACTGCTCTGCGTACGTCCAGATACTTTTCTCTGTCCTCATCATTCATTATAATATTTGTGCCCTTTTACTAACCCTTTCACAGAGGAGCCTGGCCAAGGCCCCGTCTACGACTGGTTCCCCTCGTTCCTTGCCAACGCAAAGGCCTCGGCCGAGCACCTCAGCGGCCTCCTGCGCGAGCGCGTTGCATCCATCACCCAGGATGGTGCCGACCTCTCGGCCGCCAAGAAGCAGACCTTCAAGGACTGGATCAACACCAACCTGCTGATCGACCTTCTCGGCGTCACCGACGCTCTCGATGACGAGCTCGACCGTCTTGCCAGCAACGCCCAGGACGCCACCACTGTCTTTGCCGAGATCATCAGCCTGCGCGCCCACATTGGCTGGTCCACCCACGGCCATACTGCCGTCGACGTCAACATTTACAGCTCGGGCGGTCCCGCGGCCGAGCCTCTACACGGCAACCGTGAGAACACGGACGTCGGCGTCTTTCTGCGCAACTACCTCGGCGTCGACGTCGAGAGCATCACCGGCGAGCTTCGCAAGAAGATGGGCTTCGAAGAGGACAAGGCCGCTGCGCTCGATGCCGGCCTCCGTCCCGACTGGAGCGCCGCCGATGACTACTTCCACCACCACGAATGGAAGGAGGATTAGGATTGTTGAGTGAAGCGAAGCGACCTAGAAAGGCTGCCTTGCTTTCACACACTTCTTTTTTTCTAGAATGCGCATGTATCTTATCTGTAGCTTGTACTGGCGTTTGACCTTTGATCGACCTATGCTTATAGGTTTTGTATCTTTTACTTTTTGCATTTTGTTCTTCCTTTCTTTCCCGTTGTTTATCATGTGCAGCAAGAGGGCATTGCGAATATCATCAACTTGTTTGTATACATGGGCAACATGGAGACAATTATTTACAGCAGACATTGTACCAGTATCAGCAGTGCAGGACCGCTCACTCTGAAATGTAACTCATGCCTTCATCGCCATAGTCCGATTCGTCTTCGGGATAGACGATTTCTAGCCGTCCGCCATTTTTCTTGGCCAGCTTTAGCAGCTCCTTTTCGTCCCTGGCCGCGATGCGCGCCTCGACCAACTGATGCATCAGCAGCAACGTGACGCCCTCTTTTCTCTCGACATTGAAAAACTTGCGCAGGGCCTTTGCAGAAAACTTTGTGTGCGCGCCAATATGGACAAACTGCAGGTTCTTCATGGTGCCCAGCACGTCGAGGACGCGGTCGTTCATCACGGCGCCGCTGAGCTGGAACTCTTGGAGCTGCGGCAGTGCCTCAGCCATTCGCTCAATAATGGCTTCCGTCAGATGCACGCCCAGAATATTCAGCACCCGCAGTTTGGGCCAGTTGCAAATGGAATTGATCAAGTTGGCATGCTGCTCCCCATCCGGTTGGTCCATGGCGGCATCCTCTGTACGCAGGTAAAAGTTCTCCATCTCGGTCTGGGAGCCCAGCGCTCCGTAAAATTCTTCATTCACGGGCGAATATTCACCCTCGGGATCGCCGTCGAGGAGCCGGAGGTTCAGCGTATGGAGCCGCAGCCCTTCTTCCTGGAGCACGTCGGCCATGAGCGCTGACGCGCCAGGCACCCGGATCAAGTGCAATTCCCGGAGCGACGTGCAGCTGCTCAACCATTCCACCGCAGCATCGTACGACTCTTCAAATTCCTCCCAGTCCCAGATGACCGTCTGCGTATCCGTCTGGATATGCAGCTTCTCGAGCGCCGTGCACGGCTGGAGAGCCATGCCGAGATACTCAAACGTCGTTTCCTGCAGGTCCGACAGGCCAAGCCGCTTGAGCGACTTGGCATGATGCTCCAGCGCCGTGTAGGCTCGGCGGCCAATCTGGTTGCTGCTCGTCACCGTAAATCCCTCGAGCGTGTTGGCCGGGATCGTCTGGAAAAACGCCTCCATGTCCTCGTCGACCGTCTGGCCGCGGCAGTAGTAGCACTCGAGCTCGCGGAAGCGCGGGCAGTTGTCGCGGATGGACTCGGCAAAGGGCACGCCAATCACGGAGCCGTCCTGGATGCGCAGCGACTCGAGCGTCGATAGGCGCGCCGTCCATTTCGGCAGCAGATCCACAGGGATGTACTGGCCCTCGAGGTGCCTCAGGGAAATGACGCGGTTGTCCTGCGCCGCAGACTTTTCGACAAACAGCGAGATGGTCTCGCCCACCTTGTCGCTGATAGCCTGCAGATCGAGATAGGGCCGCGTCCGCCGCGTCGCCACATTAAGGCCGGCAGCGGCTACACTTGCGGCACTGGCCGGACTGGCCGACGCGCCGGTGGGAATCGTGCGCGCAATCTCAAAGGGCGCCATAGGACCTTCAAAAAAGGCATCGCGAAGCTCGGGATATGCGGCAATGTCTCGCAGCAGCTCATAGAGGCTGCCGAGCCTCAGCGACTTGATCCACAGACAGTATGGAAACAGGGCCCCGCCGATGCTTGAGAGGATGAGTGACCGCCACAGCGATGCCAGCTTGCGCTTGCCAATGTATGATGCATCATTGCTCATGGGAGCCATCTCATGGATGCTTTTTTTCCGGGTTGAAAAATCCGTGTTAGTCAAACCAAGTACGATGCTTGTCTTGCGTTCATGCCGCTCCACCCAGCACGTCCAACAATCCAACAACCCACCTGTACAGCTTTGGCAAAGCAAAGTTCGCCATGGTCGGGGCCGAGAGCGCAAAGTTGTAGAGCGCATTAAAATCCTCGGCGGCCATCAGCTCGCGGCTGATAAGCCACCAAACATCATTTGGCAGCGACACGCTCATGGTGTCGGGCAAAGCGATGCAGCGTGAGGGTGTATAAGTGATGCACTCGAGTAGAGGCCGTCTAAAGTACAAAAGCTTCTGTAAATCGATGGAAAATAGGTTGGCCGGATGGTAAAATGGTGACGCTGTTCAAGAGATGCCGTTGCGATGTCGTTGCGGTGCGTGTTTCGGTAGGGCTGGAGCTCCGATGTACCAAAGTACTCCTGAGACGCGACTGGCAGGCGCGTCATAACGGCTAGATACAAAGATGGTACCTCATTTTAATGCAGATGACAGCATAAAATCATGTACCTTTATGTACTAATTAAACGGGGGCGTGATGGGACCGCGGCGCCGCAGCCGGGTTCTAGCTTTGCTCCAGGCGCAGCCGGCCCTCAAAGACATCCCGGCACGTTATGATGCAGCCGATTTGAACTCGCCCCCGAGTACCAACTTACTACCAGCAGTACTGTCTCACAAGGCCCGGGACCGCCAGCTTCGGCCTCGAGGTGCCGCCATTTACATTTGCACCTTCCTAATCCACGCGACGACGGGTTCCTGCTCTTTCGGGCGACGTTGGAGATCCACACGCGCCTGCCACGTCTTCTTCAACGCCGATTTGTGTCGACGTCTTTTGCTCCAAAACTCTCCTGTCCTCTTTTGCGGGAGATCATCAACAAAACAACGACGAGTCTGCAATCGGCCACTAGAATCGCCATACGCACACGCACCAGCACACGGACACACACACAAAAAGCATGTCCATCGTGTCGTTCACGCTGTCCGCGGACGGCGTTGTGGGCTTCCAAAATGCGCTCGCCTGCATTATGCGCTTCAACGAGACGGTCTCGTTTGATGTCCGACGCGACCAGGTAGGTTTTCCCTGTTGCTGTTTCGCAGATATGATCTATTTTGGAGCTGTCCTAGCTGACGTGCAGATCATCCTCACAACGCTCAACGACACAAAATCGGCCTTTGTGTCGTTTGCGTTCAAGGCCGGCCACTTTATTCGCTACAAGTATGCCGGCGGACCTCGGGCACCAGACAAGTTTTCTTGTTCCATTTTCATCCGAGTGAGTGACTCTTCGTTTTTTTCTCCTGTGGCGGCCCTTTTTTTGCTCACAAATCAGGCCTTGCTGTCCATCTTCCGCAGCCGAACGGGTGGTAGCGATACCAGCCGTGGCGGCAACGGAGACTCGGGCATTGAACGATGCGACGTGTCAATTGTTGACGGCAGCGGCCAGAAGAGCCGCTTCATTGCCAAGATTGCATGGAAGAATGGTACGTATGGGCAGTTTAGTGAGGAACCGGATCTCTCGGCTAATATATGTATACATATATCCAGGCATCACGGCCACACATGCCATCCACTTTGAGAACAAGGCGCCCATTGTTGCCAGATTTAACATGTCCAAGGCAGAAAACCGCTGGTCCATCTCGTCGCAAACGATGCGGCGCCTCATGGACCACTTTGGCACCAAGGCCGAGCTGGTCGATATCAACACCGAAGGCACGGGTGTCGTCAACCTGACCTGCTTCACCGAGAAGCAGTACACAATGGCAGATGGTGTGTTTTTCTGCTCTTTTAGAGTGCTTTCTTATAATTTCTTCCGTTTTACCCTTCCTTGCTTCCGTTTCTTCAAATCCGACCGGCCTTCTAACAACTCAGTCTTAAACATGAACCTTCACACGTCGATTGCCGTCAAGATGGAAGACTTTGACGACATTGACATTGAGGAGAAACACCACATCATAATCAACGTCAAGGACTTCCGCTCCGTCCTGCAGCATGCCGGCACCTTGAGCGGCAACCTGACCGCTCACTACTCGGAAGCATGGGCTCCTCTGCGCTTCTCGTACGGCGACGACGGCCTGTTCTGCCAGTTTGTCCTCATGACCCTCGGCAGCAAAAATGACTCGACGGTCAGGACAAACAGATCGAGAATGCGCAATACGACTGCTGGATCACGACCACCTTTGTCGTTGAGGACACCGGGCGCGCCAAGCACGGCAGACATCTCGGGCTTCACCAACCCAACCTCTACCCCTGCGCCCAGCAACAGCGCACTGCCCGCCCCGGTTGTGTCGATTGACCGACCCAACCTCGACAGCCTGGTCGCGCCATCTCTATCGGCTGCTGCCGCTGGAACGCATCCTGGCTTTGACATGAGACCACCTCCTGCCCCAGCGTCGGCTGCGCGGATCGACTCTCTTTACGACGACGAGAGCCAGTGGGACCCCGTCAACCCGGAAGAGGACAATTCGGGCTTTGTCCAGATTGAATGGGACGAGAGCCTGAAGCCCGAGCTGGCATTCGTGCCCATCGGCAACGACCCCGAAACGGAAGCTGACAGGGGACGGCAAGAAACACCCGGACTGGAGCCGACCCAGCGTCTCACACAGGTATGTTTCCACACGACGGCTCAGTGTATACCTTTTCACATCGCAGGATTATACTCTAACGTTTGCACTTTTTTTTGTAGGTTCGAAAGTTTGGTCTTTTTGACTAAAGCGCCTTTCTTTTCTTTTCTTTTCTTTTTTTTCGTGGATCATGGCTTATTCTCTGTTTCTTCGAGAATGACCCACGATGTTGCACAGCCTGCTCCAATATCTGCTATACGCAGCCCAGGCGGCAGAAACTTTGATGATGCGACGATACCCCGTTGGCCTTTTGAGTTGTTTTGGTCGTCTTTCTTTGCCGGCGCCGGACCACAGTTGCCGTGCTCGCCCCAGCCAAAAGCAAAGACGTCTCCTGTCTCCAAGAAGGCGAGGACGTGCTCGCTGCCGACGGCGATTTTGGTTGCCTTGGTGTTTGCTGGCGGCGTTGTTTGCGAATAGTCCTTGCGTCCCCAAGCCTGGATGCTGCCGTCGTCCTTCAAGACCACGACGCTGCTCCACCCAGCACCGACATCTTTCCACCCGGGGACGCTGGCGGGCGCTGCTGTTTTGATATCCCACTTGTCTTGGCCGAGAACGAGGATGCGCCCCTGGTCGGGATCGCCGAGAAAGCACGAAAAGTCCTTGCCGCAGACGGCCCTTTTTACAGGAAAATCAATGCCCTCGATTTTGCGCGGCGCAAAGACAGCCTCGCCGGGGCTTCCAATCTGTCCTTTGCGGCCGTTGCCCCAGCCGTACGCATCGCCATTGTCCAGCACCGCTACGGCATGGCTCATACTGGCCGCAAGGTCCACGATGGCTGTCCCTTGCGGCGGGAAGTCCTTCAAGAGAGCCGGGGCTGGCTCGCGCACCACCAAGGGCCCCTGGCCAAGCTCGCCCTTTTGGCCGAGTCCGCAAGTGTACACTTTAGTGTTTTGTCCATGGCTGTCCAGGGCGGTGAAGATGGACGCCTCCCACGTCGCGGCGACCATTTTCACTGGGCCGCCGACAGCTTCTCGGAGAGGGCCGCCGCCGCGCGCCCTCATTTTGGAAAAGGCAGGCCCGGAAGCTGCATCTCGTGTGACACTGCTTCCGCAGGCGCCCGTTGCTGCGTCGCCGCTGCAGTACAGGTCGCCCTCGCCGCTGAGGAGGAGTGAGTGGTTACCACCGGCAGCGATTTTGACAATAGATTTTGGTGGTTCATCGACGTCGTCGGCCCAGAGGACGTTTCTGGGGATCGAGACGTCTTCTGCATGGCCGATGCCGAGCTGGCCGGACCCGTTGGATCCGAGAGCGAAAAGAACGGCCATTGGAAGGGGAAAAGAGAAGAGTATTGATGGTAGTGGGGAAGTCTAATATAATGAAATGAGAAAAAGAGGGGGGACCAAAATAAAAACGAAAGAGAAAAAAAAAAGAATCTAACAAACTGGGATGTACAAAGTGAATGGGCGTTGTCTTTTTTGTCGCGTTTGGGCCAAAGCGCGCCCAGAATAGGTATACGGAGTACGTATGGAGACGAACATGGAAAGCTCGATGGAGCTCTGATGGAGGAGGTACAAGGCGCATGTACCTCGCACGCAGCGCGGATCAACTAAAGACCGAGCTGGCAACGGCGACTCTTTTGCCATCTAGTGACCCGCTAAAAAATTCCCTTAAAACCTGTCGACGCCCCAAACTTTTTGCAAGCTTGTTTCTTTCTTTCTGCCATACCTTTTTTTTTTCTTTTCTTGTTTTATATTCAAAGCTCGCCACAGTCCCCTCCCCCAAAACGATACCCGATCCTGTCTGCGGATTCTGTCATCGTCAAGTGACGAACGAGAAAACGAAAGCCAGAGTCTTTAAATCATTCAAGTGGTTTTGCGAAAACGCATTCTTTGAAAGATGGCGGCAACGCAGCCTGACAGATCAGAGACTCCGATCGCGGTCGAGATGACAGGGTCGACCGAGGAGACGGCTGTGCCTGCAGGCATGGAGGGATTCACTGTCGGCCTGATTGGCATGGGTGACATGGGCAGGATGTATGCTGTGCGGTTGGCCGCAGCAGGCTGGAGGTAAGACGCGTCTGTAAAAACAACAACAGATGGCGAGCCAACGACACTAGAAACGTGAGTCACACTTTTCCCCTCTCTTCTGCTTTTCCTTTCACGCAACCCCCGTTGCTATGATGACTTGAGTGCATTTGGCTCGAGTATTGTCCTCAGCGCTCTGGCGGCAATTCTTGTCGACAGATGTCGCTGTTGACTTTCCTTGATGAAACATCTCAGCTACCTTTTTAAACTTTGTCTGAGCAACATACACACATACACTATTGTTATCTGTTCTTTTGCCATGTCTCGTCTCGATGATGGCCATTGCTAACATGGATCTCTAGTGTAACACAAATTTCGACCATTGACGACTAATGCGGAGGACATTAGAATCATGGCCTGTGATCGGGAAGACAAGTACGAGAGTCTCCGCGAAGAGTTTGCTGGAAAAGTACGATACTGTCCCCCCGGAAGCAAAGAAAAGAGGTGGAAAGTGGACGGAAAAGAAAAGAGAAGGAGACAAGAGCAAGAGAAGAGAAAAAGAAGTTTTTGAGGAGTTGTTTTTATGGAAGAGCCCCTGTGATTTTATGAGCCTTGACTTTTTACAACCATTTACTGAGACATTTTTTTCTCTCAGAAAAACATAACAATCCTTCGGAATGGCCATTTTGTATCGAGAGCCAGCGACTACATTATCTACAGCGTCGAAGCCGCGGCCATTGCCGGCGTCGTAAAAGAATACGGTCCCTGTATGCTTGTTCCTGCTGCCCCTGTCATAAACTCGTTTTGTCCATTTGCTTACTCGAATGCCTGCTATGCAGCAACAAAACAAGGGGCCATTGTGGGCGGCCAGACGTCGTGCAAGGATCCCGAGATCAAGGCGTTTGAAAAGTATCTCCCCGACGATGTCGACATTGTATCGTGCCACTCGCTGCACGGCCCCAGCGTCGACACCCATGGACAGCCGCTGGTCCTCATCAAGCACCGGGCCTCGGACGAGTCGTTTAGCAAGGTCGAAACGGTGTTTGAATGTCTCGGCAGCACGGTGGTGCATCTGTCGGCGGCGATGCACGACCGCATCACGGCGGACACGCAGGCGGTGACGCACGTGGCCTTTTTGTCGATGGGCAAGGCGTGGCACGCGTCGCAAGAGTTCCCCTGGGAGGGCGCGCGCTACGTGGGCGGCATTGAGAACGTCAAGATCAACCTGATGCTGCGCATCTACGCGCAGAAATGGCACGTCTACGCGGGCCTCGCCATCATGAACCCCGAGGCGCGGCGGCAGATTGCGCAGTACGCCGCCAGCACGACGGAGCTGTTCAAGCTGATGCTCGAGGGCCGCGCCGACGAGCTGCGGGCGCGCGTCTACCGCGCTCGCGACCGCGTCTTTGGCACATCCGCCTCATCGGCCACGGGCTGGGCCAAGAAGCCGCTGCTCGACGACGCGCTGCTCGACCAGTTCAGCCTCAACGGGCCCGCGGCCGCCGGAGCCAAGCCCGCGCCGCTGCCCAACAACCACCTGAGCCTGCTGGCCATGGTCGACTGCTGGAGCGAGCTGGGCATCGTGCCGTACGACCACATGCTCTGCTCGACGCCGCTGTTCCGTCTGCGGCTCGGTGTGACGGAGAGTCTGTTCCGCGACACGGCGCGGCTCGACGAGGCCCTGCGCGTCGGACTCGAGGACAACACGTTCCGCTCCGACGATCTCGAGTTTGCCTTTGCCGCGCGCGGATGGGCCGAGTGTGTCAATCTGGGCCACTTTGAGACATGGCGGGAGCGCTTTGTGGCGACGCAAGACTTTTTCGCGCCTCGCTTCCCCGAGGCCAAGAATGTCGGCAACGCCATGATGAAGGCGCTGCTGGCAAGCCGGTCGTGAAGAAGAGGTCAATCACAAATCAATAATAAAACCAAAAAGAAGGTGATGACAGTGGGAGAGAGGTAGCATTTTACATTGTATGTAAGCCATACACCACCCGCATTTTCAACTCGGTCAAACTGATGGCTACCTATTGTATCTTGCATGTATCTTTATACTATTTCACCGTAGGTATGTACCTGCATCTTTCACACCACCTGGGACCACCAAAACCCTGCTATTCTCAGTAAAACAATCGCTAAAGATGGAAGATTCCATGAGAAATAGCGTCACGTGGCGAACACGCCCGGCGCTTTTCCAGTGGGTCCTGACGCCTGACGTGCGCCCCTTCGGCATTGCGCAGCGCGCGCGTCTTTCTCTACCCGTGTGCTGCAGGAACAGGAAGTGCGCCTGGGCAGTTTTGGGTGTCCCGTAGCGGCCTTTTTTCCCTCCCGTCTGCTCTTGCCCTTCCATTTCAGCTTCACCTTTGTCAAAATCCTACTGAGACAACAACCCTTTTTTTTCTTGTCACTCCAGGATACCGACGACCCCTCCCCTCTCCCCCTCCTCTTTTTGGCATCATTTTGGCATCGCATTGCATTTAGAAGCATTTCTCTGCATCATTCGGCATTCTTCGGTATCATTCGGCATCGCGCAGCATCTCTTTTTCTTGGAGGGAACGACTGACGTCGCTTTTTTGGAAAAAATTGTTTGCCTCTTGTTTTTTTCTTGATTGTCACGAGACCCTGATCGACGACGACAAACGACAGACGACAGACGACCTCTTTAACGATCATTTCTTTTTGGGACTACCTACAGAGTACGCTCTCTTCATGTCTTGGATACAGTAACGACGTGCGCAACCTTTCCGACCGACAGCCTCTCTGTCTCTCCTCCCCCTCTCACCTGGGACCACCGCCATCATGGGTATCTTTGATCAGAAACCCAGCTTCAAAGTCTCGACACCAAAGGTTCGCAAGGTTGTCGTTCCTGTCGAGGCACCAAAACCGGCACCGCGGCCCAAGCCAAAAGTGCCGCCGCCGACACGCGACGCCAGCTCCGTCCCGCCATCCTTTGACCGCGCCGGCGCCGGCGGTAGCAGCAGCAGCCATCACGGCAAGAATGGTCCGAAGCTTGCCGGCCAATCATCGAGCAAGTCGCACCCTGCATCTCCGCGGCCAGGACGGTCGCCGCCGTCGTCGTCCGAAGCCGGAGGATCGGCGACGCGCACATCGAGCGTGTCGCGTGCTGAGCGCAGCAGCGACTTGGACCAGCCTCTGCTGCACAAGAAGCGTCGGCTTCTGAACGGGGGCAGCAGCAGAAGCACACAACGCTCATCCTCGGTGACGGACCGCGTCGAGTTTGGCAAGGACTCGGACTCGGAGGAGGATGACGACTGGGCAGCGGCGCTGCACGATACGGCGCGCAGAAAGCGTCTGCGGCCCAACGGTGGCGACCGGCATGTCGACCTCGACCGCCAGCTGGCGCACCCGGTCCTCCTCGAGACGCTGCCAGAACACAAAGAACAGATGAAGAAGGAGGAGCAGATGAAGCAGCAACAGCAGCAACAGCAGCAACCGTCACCAGCTAGCGACAGAGGCGACCGCGGCGTCAACAAGGACGGCCAGGACAAGAGGGGCGAGCGCAGAAAGGACGACAAGAAGCTGGTCATGATCCATGCAAAGGACGTTGCGTCGATAGCCCTCAAGTGCCGGCCTGTTCTCGGCGCATCCAAGGACGAGGTCGGTGTCGAGCTGCAGTACCCAGGGTCACGCCACAGAGAAAGGTGAGCATTCAGTCTGCCCCAAGTTGTTCTTTATTTTTTTTATTGATTTTATATTGTATCTCGCTAACTTGGTTCCAAGCTACGAACTCGTCTGGGGTAAAGACTTTATCGACGCCGTCAAAGACATCAAGACCACCGTCGGATACATTGCCGAAGTCTACCTGTCCGAGGACCAGGCCGAGCCCTTTCTCAACGCCACGACAGGCATTGTCCGCCGCCTCGAGCGCGCGGCGAGCGACAAGATCAAGGACGCCGCAGCCTTCAAGGCGGCCCTGGCCGACGCCAACCGGCGCGTCCTGGCGCTGCACAAGGACGGCAGCATTGCCAAGAACGTGACAGCGCGCCACGACCTGCCGCCAGACCTGGTGGCCTTTATCCTCGACCAGGTGTACGACCGCACAGTGGCGCCCAAGGTGGACCTGCTGCGCAAGTACGAGAACGGCACGGACAATGTGTACGGCGAGCTGCTGCACCCCTTCATCACGGACATTCTCGTCGACCGGCTGCACATGACGTCCGGGCAGGTGTTTGTCGATCTGGGCTCGGGTGTCGGCAATGTCGTGCTGCAGGCGGCACTCGAGATTGGCTGCGAGAGCTGGGGCTGCGAGATGATGGAGAATGCGTGCAACCTAGCCGACGCGCAGAAAAAGGAGTTTGCGGCGCGCTGCCGGCTGTGGGGAGTGGCGCCCGGCAAAGTGCGCCTCGAGCGCGGCGACTTTCGGCAGAACGCGGCCATCCAGGACGTGCTGAAACGGGCCGACGTTGTGCTCGTCAACAATCAGGCGTTCACGTCGCAGCTCAACGACGACCTCGTGCGCATGTTCCTCGACTTCAAGCCCGGCTGCAAGATTGTGTCGCTTAAGAGCTTTGTGCACGACTACAAGAGCGCCGCGTACAATATGAATGACGTCGGCAGCACCATTCTCGAAGTGAACAAGTACACCTACCCCGACGGGTTTGTCAGCTGGACCGGTGCCGGGGGCACGTTTTGTATCTCGACGAGACGGTAGGCCACTCATGTCGAGAGGACGGCGTCCCCGGAGTTGGCAGATATGACAGAGGCGACCGAGACGACAGAGACAGAGTCAGAGGCACAAGTTCAAGACAGACGCGACAAGCCGCGACGAAAAAGACGGCGAGTCCTGTTGAGAACCTGGCCTTTCTGAGATGAAATCTGTTGGCGGTTTTTCTGGTTAGCCTTTTTTTTTAAATCCTTTCTTTTTTGTGTATTACAATTTTTGAATACCCCTTTTTTGGATCCCCTTTGCATGTCCCTCGGTGGTCTTTTTTCTCTGCTCCTTGTCCCGTCCCCCCCTCTTCTTTTCCTTTCTTTCTCTCCTCCCTTTCTTGGAATATTCTTCATGGTCGGTATCATATCCATCATTGCTCATTTTTTTGGACGGGATTTCTGTGGGTGTTTGCGGGCATGTTTCGGGGAGGGATCATGGCGTGATTTTGTCGTGCCGGGATATAAAACAAAAAGATGCCACTTGGCTTGCTGCAGAGCAAAAGCAACAAAAAAACAAAACAAAATACAATGCACAAGTAAAACGAAAAAAAAAAAAAAACAAAAAAACACTCACCTGTGACTATTGTGGCGATTCTGTTCATGGCCTATACCGCCATTCTTCATCTTCACCTCGGCCTTCTCTTCATCGACGGCTCGTTGGCTAGGTTGAGAGCATCCGCTTCCTGGCCCATGCGGCGCATCCAGCGATCGATAAGCTCCTGGTTTTCTTGCTGCGCCTTGTCGCGCTGCTGCTCGGCCACGTTGAGCTGCAGGTTCAGCGCAATCAGCTCGTCCTGCACGCCCTCCACCAGCCGCGACTTGCCGCGCAGCTCTTCGTCGCGGTCGCGCACCTTGACGGCCAGCGCGTTGCGCTCGGCCCGCAGCTCCTGGATGAGACGGGTGCTCTGCTGCGTCTTGGCCCGCAGCGTCGCCAGCTCTTGCTCGGCCGCGGCCAGCCGCGCCTGGAACTTGCCCTGCGACCGCAGCGCCTCGGCCAGATCCACGCGCAGCTGTGCAGCACTCTCATCGTGGCCCTGCAGTGGCTCGCTGGCTGCTTGATGGCTGTTACTCCTTGCGAGAGGAGGGGGAGTGCTGGTGCCAGCTTTATGAGATGCCTTTAAGAGGGCATTTTCTGCCTGCAGAGCTGCCACCTTGTCTTGTAGCGATGTGCCTGTCACAACGAGCCTTGTCAGAACGGACGTCTCCCGAGCATATGACCATCCCTTCCCGTCCTTCCCTTCTCTCCTTTATCCCCTCCTCTCTCTCTCTCTTCACTCACATGCTGCCATCAAAACGACATTGTCTGGATCCGTCTCATCGGCCGCTGCGATGGACGCAAGATACTCGTCGCGCCAGTTGGGCATCTCTGCCTTTTTTTATCTGGCCTGTCTGGATGCAGCTTGTATCAACACAGTCCCTCTTGTGTGTCCTTCCCAAGAATGATGTCGTTTGTCATTGCTGAATTGCTGGTCTCGTCGTCGCTGTCGTCGTTGTCGTCGACTTGGACGTTGGGAGAAGGTGGGGCGCCTTACTACAGACCAGCTACATGATTGGCTGCAGTTGCCTCCACCCGAGCTGCCTAGACGCTAAACCCAATTTGGACCCAGCACGACTTGTTGACGTCGTCGGCGCATCGTCGTTTCCTAATCTATCGCGTGGATCTTCTTCCTTCTTCCTCACGTCTATATTCGCCCCCCGGACAATGACGACACAATGGACATAGCACACCCGACGACCGGCTGGGAGCAGGTCGGCGATAGCTTCTACCGCAAGATCCAGCTCTACACGGCCGTCTTTGACCGCGATCTCGACCTCGACGACTATGCCGTCGCTGGCGCGCCATACTCGGGAGCCATTGGTGAGATGAGGGCGGTGATGATGAGGGAGCAGGAGTAGTGAAGAAAGTAATGTTCTGACAATTTACGTTCAGCCCTCTGTCGCGATGAAAACAAGATTGTGGCGTACCGCCGCGGCCAGAACAAGCCGACCATCGACATCTACAGCTGTGCCGGTCGGCCGATCCGCAGCATCGCCTGGGACAAGGCCTCTGATGTGCGCGGACTCGGCTGGTCCGACGACGAGAAGCTGCTGATTGTGGCCAAGGACGGCACCGTGCGCTGCTATGTCGATCTTCAGGGCGAGTTTTCGCAGTTTTCGCTGGGCCACGGCGCCGAGGAGTACGGCGTCGAATCGTGCAGGTGAGGAGATGAGAAGGGGGCAAGAGGAGGATAAAGATCGAGGAAGATCGAGGATGATCGAGGAAGATCGAGGATGATCGAGGATTATCGAGGAGGAAAGCAAACCACGACTTAAAACAACCCCTAACACTACCCCACATCACAGATTCTACGACACGGGCATGGTAGCCCTTCTCGGAAACAACACTCTTGTCGCCGTGACATCCTACGACGAGCCCCGTCCTCAAGCCCTCGCTGCGACGCCCGAGGGCAGCGTCCACGCCTGGGCCATCATCCCGCCGAGCTACACGCTCTCGCGCTCCGTCGAGGTGCTGCTCGGCATCGGCGCGACCGTCTTTGTCGTTGACGCAACCGACTGCGAGGACCGTTTCCTCGACGTCGGCCCCTTTGCGCACATTGCCGTCTCGCCCAACGGCAAGTTCGTCGCGCTCTACACCGAGACGGGCGTCACCAACGTCGTCACCAGCGACTTCCAGACGCGCCTCAGCGAGCACCGCGCCAAGTCGCGCATCCCGCCAAAGTACCTGCAGTGGTGCGGCAACGACGCCGTCGTCGTCGCCTGGGAGGACGAGCTGCACCTCGTGGGGCCCGGCGGCTCCCTCGCCCGCTTCTACTACGACGCCCGCATCCACGTCGTCCAAGACATTGATGGCGTCCGCATCCTCACAAACAGCGTCTGCGAGTTTCTGCAGCGCGTCCCCCCCGTCACCGAGGACGTCTTCCGCATCGGCGCCGAGTCGCCCGCCTCCATCCTGCTCGACGCCGTCGAGCACCTCGAGATGCAGTCGCCCAAGGCCGACGACAACATCCAGCTCATCCGTCCCAACCTGACCGAGGCCGTCGACGTCTGCGTCAATGCCGCCGGCCACGAGTTTAGCGTCCACTGGCAGAAGCAGCTTCTCCGCGCCGCCTCCTTTGGCAAGTCCGTCCTCGACATTTACAATAGCGACGACTTTGTCGACATGTGCGACGCCCTGCGCGTCCTCAACGCCGTCCGCTTCTACGAGGTCGGCCTCCCCCTCTCCTACGACCAGTACCAGCGTCTCGGCCCCGACGGCCTCATCGCCCGCCTCCTCAACCGCCACGAGTACATGCTCGCCCTCCGCATCGCCGACTACCTCCACCTGCCCACCACCGACCGCATCTACGTCCACTGGGCCTGCGCCAAGGTCCGCGCCGGCTCCGAGCCCGACGATGCCCTCTGCCGCCTCGTCGTCGACCGTCTGGCCGGCAAGCCGGGCATCTCGTTTGAGGAGATTGCCCGCGCCGCCTACGACGAGGGCCGCGGCCGCCTGGCCACCGAGCTGCTCAACCACGAGCCGCGCGCCGGTCGCCAGGTGCCGCTGCTGCTCAGCATGGAAGAGGACGAGCTCGCCCTCGACAAGGCCATCGAGTCGGGCGACACGGACCTTGTCTACTTTGCCATTGAGCACGTGCGTCGCAAGCTGCCGCTGGCCGCGTTTTTCCGCACCATCAGCAGCCGGCCCATGGCGTCGGCGCTCGTCGAGTCGGCCGCCATGCGCGAGGGCGACAACACGCTGCTCAAGGACCTGTACTACCAGGACGACCGGCGCATGAGCGGCGCCTCCGTGTTTATCCGCGAGGCCCTGCAGCAGCCCGACAGCCGCACGGCCTCGGACAAGCTCGTGCTGGCCGCCAAGCTGCTGGCCGAGAACAACCCCAAGGAGAGCGCCTCTGAGCTCGGCACGCTCAAGGAGGCCACCACGCTGCTGCGCATGCAGGAATCCTTTGACCGCGATCTGACCGACTCGTTTACCGGCCTCAGCGTCAACGAGACCATGTTCAAGCTCATCCGCCTCGGCTACCACGGCCGCGCCAAGAAGCTCCAGAGCGAGTTTCACGTTCCCGACAGAGTGGCCTGGTGGATTCGTCTTCGTGCTCTTGTTGCTAAGCGCGACTGGAACGAGATTGAAGAAATTTCCAAAGCCAAAAAGAGTCCCATCGGATGGGAGGTGAGTCGCCCCCCGGGTCCGGTCTTTCACTTCCTTTTTTTTTAATGTTCCTTCTAACAGACAGCCCTTCTTCAATCTTGTCCTCCAGGCAGGCAACGCGCGGCTGGCCGCGACGTTTGTTCCCAAGTGCACAGGTCTCGAGCCCGGCGCCGCCATGACCATGTACGAAAAGTGCGGCATGCGCGTCAAGGCCGCTCAGGAAGCCGTCAAGGCCAAGGATGCCGATGCATGGAAACGCCTGCTCGATGCCGCCGGTCGCGGAACCAGTGAAGGCCGGGAGATTGAACAGCTTGGTCATGCAGTGTTCAAGTAGTCTGGGATTGTTGTGCTTTCCTTTTTTTTGTTCGTTTTGTCTTTGTGTTTTTAACTTGGGGTCGTTTTGATTACCTTTTTTGTATCTACTATGCTTCTGATTTTATTGATGCAGCGGCATAATATTCACATGGAATACCACCTACACCTGTTGACTTCTCCTTTGAGCCATATATGTGCTCTGATGCCTTCCTCCTCCGGGAGTAGGTACCTACCTATGGAGGCAAGTTTCAGAGTTACGATGCATCGTGAATTGGGCTGAAACCAAATCCATATAAATCCCATTCCATTTTTTCTTCTTCTAGAACACTTCCAGAAGAAAAGAAAAAAAATCTGTACGCCTACCTAGTGCGAGAAAAGAAAACAAGAACAAGGAGAAAAAAAAAAGAACGAGGGGAGCCCTTCTGACACCTGCTAATATATAATGACCGAATACCAACATGGAAAATATTGCAAATGAGAAAAAAAGAGTCGACAACGAGGGGGGAAAAGAGACGAAAAAGGCAACAAAATGAGAGACATGATGAGAGGACATGAGGTGTGAAAGAAAAAAGAAATGCAAATAACGACTTAATCGTTGCAAAGTGTAAACGCATGGGGATATGCATGATGCAGTGAGAGGAAGAAAGCAAAGTTCCACGTGGAAAAGAACAGGAGACTGCGCAAAACGATGAAAAAAAGGAGGCATAGCCATGGACAGAACAGTTAAGATAGTTCAACGTCCGAACATCGAAAGGCTCACCCATACACAAGTTTGTTTCAGTTTATGCTCACAAACTCGCTGGCAGCCGTATTCAGACTCGTCATCTCGCCCCGTCGACTATCCGTGCTCGCCCGACCAGCACCGCCGCGCCCAGCACTGCCGTCCAGAACAAAGGGACCGGCATCGTTGCGTGGCGTGATCGGTCCCTCATGGCCAATCACCGGAGGAGGCGTGTTGGCCATGCCGGCCGCAGACCGGGACATGACAGACGGCTGTGCTGACGGAATGGGAACTGGATGGACCGTTGCGTGTGAAGTGCTCGACAAGGCCCCTGATGCTGATGCTGCGCTGCGACCGTCTCCGGCTGACCGTTGCTGTTGTTCCTGCGAAAAGACGACGGTCGGCATCGTAGTAGGCATGGGCGGAGGGGCCTCGGCTGGAGGAGCATCTTCCATCTCGACATCCTGAGCCATGGTGACGTCACCAATATGGTCCGACGAATCGCTCTGCTCGCCGTGATCATTTTGAGCTGTCGGCAGTTCTGTCATTGTCGGTCCTGTGGCCAGATTGGCAGGGCCATGGCTGTTGCTGCTGTGTCCGTTGACGCCGTTGGTCACGCCGTTAGTCGCGCCGTTGGTCGTAGCATTCGTTGAGCTCTGTGGCTGGCCGTTGCTTGCTGGCGCTGCTTCAGCAACCGCGGCCAAAGCGCCCGTCCCTGACGATGTTGTAGCAGCAGCAGCATCGGCAGTAGCAGTCGTAGCAGCAGGAGCGGGTTCTGCAGCATTCAAGTCCATCGCTCCCCATTCCTCGGGCGGATCGTCGACATCGGCCTCGAGGTCAACGGCAGCGCGGCAGTTGGGGCAGTTGAACGTGGGATACTGGTCCGACTCGAGGAGGGAGCGGATACACTTGTAGTGCCAAGTGTGCGAGCAAGGAGCAACAAACAAACTTTGGCAAGGCTGTATATTGGGTGGTTAGTAAGAGAAGAAGAATAAAAGGACGTATGCATAAAACGGGGGCCGTGTACGTACAGCAATCGAGTTGAGACAGATGGCGCAGTCTTCGGACGCCTGGGCAGAACCGTCGCCTTGGTCTGGCCGCCGAGTCAGGTTGCGAAGGCGCTTGTGCGTATTTACGCTGAACAGTTGTTAGTTGTCTAGTCTTTTCAAGAGAAAGATGGCCGCCAGCACTTACTTGAACGTGTTCAGCTTGTTTTGCCAGTCACGGTTCAGTTCGACACGCATCTTGACGCAGCGAAAGATCATTTCTTCGCCGCCCTTGAAGTCGATGCCCAGCTGGACAATGTCGCCGTCGTTGACGGGGAAGGGCTTGCTCTCGGTTCCGGGCTGGCTCAGCCGGATGTGGTTGAGAAAGGTTCCGCTAGAACTCTTCACGTCACGAATGTACCAGCGATTGTTCTCGTACCAAAACTCGCAATGCCGACGGCTCACCACCTTGGACTTGAAGCCCACGTGCGCCGCCGAAGCAATATGGCCAGAGGTCTGACCCCCGGCCATGGCGCCATCGCCGCTGCTGGTGCTGCCGGCTACTGTCCCTGCTGCTGATGGTGCTACACCCGTGGCTGCATTGGCGTTTGGTGCATCTCTCTCGGAATAGCGGCCGACGCGGATCACTTCCTTGCCCGTGGGCAGGACACGCGACATGGGCGGGAATCTGAGCGACGGACGGCTCGAGCGCTGGTCGAAAAAGGGCGTGAAGCGGATGGAGGGCGGGCTCTCGGCCGTGATGTTGCCTGGCGACGCAGTCACAGGAGGCGGGTTGCCGGGCTCGGTGGCTGCGCGTAGTCGCGTGACGACGGGCGGCGTCAGTGAAGAGGATTGTCCTCTGGCCGTCCCGGTGGTGGCGGTGGTGGCCGCGCCCGACGGCCCGTCGGCTTGTCCGGAGGGCATATTGGCGTCGGTGCGATATGCCTGCAGCGGCGAGACGGTAACACTGGCGGCGGATGTCGACGGGGTGGGAATGCCGGACGATGTCGACTTTGACGAACGGTCGGCGCCACCTTCGATGGCAGGACGAGGTTGTGACGCGGAAGGAAAAGAAGACGAGACAGCAGCAGAGTTGTCTGTTGATGCTGCTGGTGCTGGTGCTGGTGCTGATGCTGGTGCTGATGCTGGTGCTGATGCTGATGCTGATGCTGATGTTGTTGTTGTGGGAGGATTTGATGAAGAGACGGCAGAAGAGGCAGCAGAAGAGACAGCAGCTGGATCTGCAGGACCTGCTGGTGGCGACGGCACTGGTGGCACAGCAGGCGTGGAGGCTGATGCAAGCAAGCGGTGCGGAGGGCGGTGGGCCGAGGAGGCCGACTTGGTCTGGCGCAGCGGATAAGTGTCGGCGGCAGAGGTTGGTGAAGACGTCGTTGCTGCTGATGTTGCTGTTGCCGCTGCTGCTGCGGACGAGGCTGGGAAATGGGTCTGCACGGATGGCGGAGACCGTGACAAGGCAGGTGCGACCGGAGAAGACGTCGTAGAGCCCGCAGCGGAAGTCACGGGTTGGGAGGCGTTGTGCGTGGAGCTGCGCAGAAAACTAAAACCGCGCAGACGGCTGGGTCGCGAAGTCGATGTCGGGGATGACGGAGACGGCGTCGACGGCGTGGGTGATGATGCGGCGGCTGCGGCTGGCGATGATGAGGGCGCTGGTACAGCCGCTGAAAATGGTTGTATAAACATGGGGAATGTGTTTTTTGGGTTGCCTTTGCCTGCAGCCCACGTGAGGAGAAATAATAGGACTTAATAGGAAGGAGCGGGAATGTGCCCAAAAAAATCGCTAATAAGACAGGAAGGAGCAAAACGTAGTATGCTCTCTGTAATGGGCGTATGCGAGGCAGTGCTCCGAAAACAGAAGGAGGGTTAAAAAAAGACAAGAGGCCAGTGAGAGTGAGAGTGAGGAGGGAAGGAACAGAGAGGCTGGAACCAGTGTGTCTTGTGTGTCTCTCTTGACACTCCGGGAGGCAGGCACGACCGAGCCTAGCCAGCGGAGGAGTGCATGGCCCGCTGAGGAGTTGTAATCGAGTACCTGAGGGGTGAGTATTTTTAGTGTGCTAGCAGGCAGTATTAGCCAGTAGAGCAGTACTAGGCTGTACTCGTAGGCAGAGTTTCTCGTGCTAGCCGCCGGGGCCAGCGGCTGCAGCGGGCGGGGGTAAATGTGCAGTGGAGGAAAAGCGGCCGAAGAGGGGCGAAAAAGAGGCAAAAAGGGCCAAGAGACAGGGGTTCGATAGCGCTTGGGCGGCCGCAGTCCCCGCTGTCAAGAAGGGGAAAAGGCCCAAAAAAGAGAAAAAGAAAAAAGACCTGGGAGTGCACGGAGTACTCCGTACTCCGTATTGTGGTGGCAAGGTCGGCTAGGTGACAGCAGAAAAGCGGGCTATCATGTGACGTAACACGTGTGGGAAAAGTGACGTAGACAGCTGAAAAAGAAGACGTTTTTTGTCGTCAGAAGCTGGAAAGAAAATGGGGATATGGAAAATATGGAATACAATAAATAATACGAAGTAAAGGGTGTTATCAAAAGGTGCCGGTGCCGATGACGGCGGAGATAACGAGGCGAGAGAACAGGACGCAGGTTACAGCGAGCAAAGTGCTGCCTTGTGATGCTGAACAGGGCGAGCAGGGCGAGGGTTTAAGCGTACGATACGGGGAATTGCGGGCAAAAATGAAAAAGAAAAAAAAATAAGAGAGAAGACGAAGAAGGAGAAAAAGAAGAAAGAGTTTGTGCTTTATGATCCGCGTGTCAACGGTGGCGATGACCGTTGATTTGTGATTCTTATGGCTGTCTGATTTTTGTGGTATCTGAGCAGCCGAGTGCCGGTCTTTGTACCTTTGTACCTGTCACTCTTTTGGCGACATGGAAGTAAAAAAGCGTAACGGAGACTTGGGACAGCAATGTGGAAAAACGGCAAGCCCGGCGAGAAACGATAAGACCGGAGGAGACTCGGGGGATGGAGAGAGGAAGAGTGAAGAGTGAACTGTGGAAGGACGAGACAAAAAAGGCAAACGACGAAAAGACGACTGTCCTGGCAAAAGTCGTCGAACGGACAAAAAGTGGCGAGACTGCTGCAGTCAGTTGGCAGATGACAAGGTGGGAATGCATTGCCCGTGCAATACTCGTGGGGGGCAAGTCGAAGAGAAAAGCGTCTGTTGGTGGTACTTTCTATTGCTAGTGTTTTGGCGGTGCTTGGAAGTACCTCTCTAGTGCCCTCAAGTGCTCTCCAATCACTGCCACTTTTGCCTGCTACAGAACACAGCATGCGATTCATAATCAAATTGCATTGCAGGTCCTGGGGCGGGCACTTGCATCTCGAGGGTTTTGATTTGTGCCATAACGAGAGAGTCAGAATCGAGGGTTATAAACAAGGCATGGGCGTATATCGGAGTGGTATTCTTATTGCATGGGCCTGCAGTCTTGCTGGAGTCTCGCGATAAAAGAAAAAAAAAATCACACTTTAGGTGCTGCATTTGGCACATAAGCGACATTGAACAGTGGTGGGCAGCGTAGAGTCGTAAAGTATGTCTACTACCTAGGTACCTAGTCCGAATCTATTGTTGCCCTGCCTCCCATAATGTGTTTATATTCTTGGATATTTCAGTTCAGCGTACCTGCCTCTTTTGAATTCTACGACTTAGTCGCCTACCTAGGTAGTTGAATGGGTATCATCTTCAGGTGAACCTGGGTGCCTACACTGCAAATTTAATCCAAACACAGACCCTTGCGCATGTTCTCTCGCTCGCCAGCTAATAACCAAACACCCCGAGTTAACCAAACACCACGAACGGGAATGCGATGCTGCCTATGAAAAGAGGTATTCGCTGCCCAATTACATGCACGCATAGCCGCTCTCCCTTCGCATAGCCGCTCTGCTCTCATTACCTCCTGACCAATGAAGCTAAATGTGCACTTCCATCTTCAGAGTTATAAGAGGAGAGAGTGCACCCAGGAGTCAAAATGGCACGCATTCTAATCCACCATTTTCCACATCACAACGGCGAGCCGACCGCCAGAGCCAAAGAGCCCATTCAGCAGCCATGGACCCCTTAAATGCACTGTCCATAGCCACGGCGACAACGCAGTTTCTCGGCTATCTCATCAAGATTGGCATTCAAGTAGCCAAGATCTACAAGTCTGCCGATGGAGCATCAGAAAGTGTCGAGCAGGTTGGAAAACTGGCCGACGAAATTACCGCGCGGCTGCGGGATCTCCCCACAAAGACAGAGATCAAGGAGCATACGCGCAGCAGCGAGTACGAGGTCTCCATGCGAGTCGCTGATGCGCTGGCATTGGCACTCAACACCATCAACAAACAATGTCGCGATGAAGGCAAAAAGGTGCGGGATCTGGTGTTGAAGCTTCGGCGGCCAGAGGGGGCATCTCCGTCGTGGTGGAAGTCTCTCAAGACGGCATTAAAGTCCTCGCACTATGAAAAGGATCTCGAGAAGCAGTTGGAGGCCCTGCGCATCTTGAGGGAGAATGCAAACTCGTGCTTGCTGCAAATCGGCGATACAAGGGGCGAAGCAATAAGGGCGCTCTTGGAGGACGGACGACTGGTGTCTTCTGATCGGCACAAGGAGCTCAAGGAGATGTATGAACACCTGCAGAGTCTCATGGCAGAATCAAATTCGGCATCCAAGGAAACTCTTGACTTGGTCAAGAGTGACGCTTTTCAGAAACGTTCAGAGCGCCTGGCCCGATTGGCACGCAGTCTCGCCTTTCGCGGGATGCAAACACGACAGAGCCAGATCATCTCTGCAGACGACCCGACAATGGAGTGGATTTTCAACGATGATGGTGGCAAGCCAGGCTTTCGCAAAAGCCTGTTTTGGATCATCGGCAAGCCGCGCTGCGGCAAAAGCACGCTCATGAAATATATTTCGACAAGCGACAGAACCATCTCGGCCATGGAAGAGTCGGGGGGGGGGGGGAAGGAAGGGGAGGCAGGGAAGGGGCCTACCGCCTTTCGACTCACCCATTACTTTTCAGCTGACGGCACCGACCTTCAAAAATCAAAGGAAGGGTTCATGCGAACGATCCTCGAGCAGCTGGCGTATTCATGTCCGCAGGCCGTCACCCAGGCATGCTCGGAGCGCATTGAGGGTGCGCAGGTCGACCGCCAACATTGGGATGCGGAAGAGTTGGAGGCGTCGCTGAAACGCACGCTGTGTACTCGTCCCGACGGCGTTTCAAAGATGGACGTGCTGCTCGTTGTGGATGGGCTGGATGAGTGCGCAGAGACCGGTCGTGACGAGGACGATGCCTACCGGGATATGACTCGCCTTCTCTGCGACCTGGCCAAGTCGGAAGCCCACAACATCAAAATCTGCGTTGGCAGCCGCGAGCGAGCTGTCTTGATGGACTGCTTCCGGGAGGGAGTGACGAAGAAGAGACTGCGTGTCATCCACATGGACAAGCACAACACGGACGCTATCGAGAAGTTTGTCGGGCTGCAGCTCGACGGCCCGTGTACAAAGCGCGGCATCGACGAGGAGAAGCGGCAGGACCTCGTTCGCCACGTCACCCATCGCTCCCAGGGTATCTTTCTCTGGGCATCCGTGGCATGTCCCAAGCTCTGCAAGAGTATCCGCGCCGGCGAGTCATGGGAGACGACCTTACAACTCGCACGCACAATTCCCACGGACATATCCGAGCTATTCATGTCCATCATCAGCAATATCGTCGAGCACCGCCGCGACGACCTGGCCATGCTCCTGCTCGTCCTCAAGACGTCACAGATGCCCGTGCGCATAGACACGTTGGCGCCGTTTGAACTTGGCATGGACTCTGGACCCGACATGACCAGCGAGCACCTGCACGAGCTACTGCATAAGCCTCATGGCGACTGGACCATTGAGGGTATTCTCGAGTACTGCCCAGACCTCGTGCAGGTCAACAGCAGCCAGTACATCAGTGTTGTCCACCGGTCTCTCTTTGAAGTCATCTGGGACAACATGTCGGCGCTGCCCATGTTTGCGACTGACAGGTTCAAAGGGTTCAATGCCCACCTCTACCTGGCCAGACAGGTCATGTGGGAGGTCAACTATGGCATGCGTTTATATGGAGGAGCCATAGGAGCTCTCGCTGGCGTGCAAAAAACAGCACGAAACGAGATTGCCCTTTACGTCTACGATTACGAGCAGTCCACGGGCTTTCAGAAGACGGACGTGGTCCTTCTCGACAACCTCGATCAGTGGATGTCGGAGGGCTCCCTCGAAGTCTCTAGCGCCAGTAGTCAACGTCCTCACCGGACACTCATTACAGCTCTCAAGCTTGGCCTAGCCGTCTATATTTTGCACATCCTCCGCGAACCTGGACGACAGCTTCCACCAGAGCTGTTTATGGCTGGACAGCCAGCACCTATCCGGTTCTTGATGGGCCTGTTTCGGCAACCATTCGATAACGACGACAAGGTTGTGGCCGCGCTCATACAGGCCTCCCGGGACAGTTTTAGAGCACCCGTCCCGGCTGTATTCACCCTCGGGGCCACCCGCCACATCCTTGCCTCAGCATCCAGTGAGGCCAGCGACGAGTATCACCGCAAAAAGATGCAGAGGTTCATGCTCGTCATGATTGATGCCGGTGCCTTGGACCTCACGGCCCCGCCGCCTGGCGCTCTAGCACCACACTTTGCCACGGTCTCCCAGCTTCTCCTGAATACATACCTCTTTTCCGAGCAGGACTTTGGCACGAGCTTTGTGGATGAGACCATGGTTTTTCTCGTCGAGAGGGCCAACCCGTGCTACCATTTATTAGACCGGCGCTCGGATCCTGTATTCCTCGACAGTTGGCCAAGCTTCTCCCCGGCGAAAGAAAAAAATATCACGAGATTTTTCCAACATCGCGTCCGCTGGAACCAGTCCGGTGTTCTAGGCGTTCTGTTGTACTTTGTGTCCCGTCCATCGCTGCAGCACTGGCGCTGCTACGCCCGGGCGCTGTGTACCTTGGTATACTATGGCAACTTGCGCAATGCGCTCGTCCCTTACCACGCCACGTACCGCGACGACATAAAAAGAGCACTCTCCCGGACACTCTTTCTAAAAGTGGACGAGGCGGGGGCTAAGGATGAGGAGCAAGACTATACTGAGTTGAAGCGAATCATACCTGTGCTGTGGTATGCACAGCTGCCACTCAGCGTCAACATGGTTTACACGTATATTTTGGTCATTGTCCTATCGGCTTTCCACTTTCCACAGTACGTGGGCTTTGGCTTGGATGTCTACAATCTTTTGGCTGAATACTTGGGCGGCTTTCTTGCCCCAGTACGTTACGTTGTTCGGATCGTGAGGGCGTTATTCATGATAATTTGGCTGTTTCTGCTCATATGGGACGTCTACCGTGACTTGGGCCAGCTGCCAAGTTTTGTGCGCGCGACCGAGCCGGAAGGGGGCCCAGTGCTAGAGGGGGAGGCTGGGGCTGCGGCACGGTTACACGCCAGACGCCGTCTCGATGAACAACTGAGAGGGCTGTGGATTCGTCTTGTGTCTGTCGTTGCATTATGTTGTAGGGTTTACAGTGGTGAGTGGTACCTCTAAGGTTGAATGAAAAGGTAAACAGGTACCTAGGTCAGGAAAATAATAAGAAGTTACTACAATCATACAACTAAATATATTTGCATTTAATATTTTTCTGACTTTTGCATCTACAGGTAGGGTATGTCTACCTAGGTATATAATAACTTTTAGCTCTACCTCTAAACAGGCAATAACAGGCAAATAGACAGAAATATAATAGTAAGATGTATAACTTCAGTTATTAGGTTTGTAGTAAAGCCTATCTATATATAGACCTACAAATACTAAGCAGTGAATGCTATGGCACGTCCAAGCGCGTTGGCATATGCCGAGAATTATTATGCTTACTGGGTTTTCTGCACCTATACATTTAATAGGAATTCAGCCATATATAACGAAGAAAATACGGCATCCAACCTATCTAATCATAAATAAATGAATCAATGTCCAGACTCAAAATAACATGTCTTTGCTGAAAATCATTGGTGAAAGCTTCCTTGTAAAAGGTTGGCTGCGAGACTCGCTATGTACAAGGCTTGGAATTAAGAGTCAAACTAATAGAAAGAATAGTGCGTAAAATATATCAAAGGCCATTTATACAGCGCATCAAGACACCAATTCACCAGATATTTGAATTCCAAGAAACGGACGAGTATAGGTCTTTACTCTTGAATCCAGCCAAAAGGTACAAACCAGATGTACCTTTTCTATGCTGCCCGCGCCAAAGCCTCACTCCCCGCCACCAGTGTCGTAAATACGCCTGCATTCGGAAGGACCCCACATTTTGCAGGCTGCTTATCTTATCAGCTCGGCGGCCGCTCTGTAGTTCAATTTTCAAGATGCAAAAGTCGCGATCGCCTCGGCTGCGTCATCATCAGGCGACCACGGACATACGGCACTTGACACATTGACACGGGAGACGCGCCACGCGACGAAACTTGACGATTGAACGACGATTATTATTTTGCATCAAATCTGTGAATCACTGGCAGCGTGAGCAATCTTTGCTGGCGCATCGGCTCACGTGACTTTATTTTCGCCCTTCAACTCGATCCATTTGATCAGCTTTTTCAAACTCAACCTCTCAACTCTGCCTGCCTACCCTACTACACCATCCTACACCCCAACACCCCGACACAATGCTTCGCTCGTCAATACCACGGCTTGCTGGCCGTGTCCGGAGGCCACTTGGCTCTTCTCCGGCCGTCCGGAGCCTGTCCACCACTCTTGCCCGCAGTAATGCCACTCAAAAGGTTTGTTTTGCCGTGTTCCTTCTGTGAACGAATACGTCTCTATCCACTTCCCCCATCTCTGTTCTTGATACTGACACACACCAGGACCCTACATCTCTGGACCAAGTGACCACTCTTCCCAATGGCATCCGTGTTGCCTCGGAGGCTCTGCCAGACGCCTTTTCGGGCGTCGGCGTGTACATTGAAGCCGGTTCTCGCTTTGAAAACGACTATCTGCGCGGCGCGTCGCACATTATGGACCGCCTGGCGTTCAAGTCGACGAGCCAGCGGTCGGCCGACTCGATGCTCGAGGCGATTGAGAACCTGGGCGGCAACATCCAATGCGCGTCGTCGCGCGAGTCGGTCATGTACCAGGCGGCAACGTTCAACGCGGCCATTCCCGAAGCCACGCAGCTGCTGGCCGAGACGGTGCGGGCTCCGTGCATGACAGACGACGAGATTGCGCAGCAGCTCGACACGGCCGCGTACGAGATCAAGGAGATCTGGGCCAAGCCCGAGCTGATCCTGCCGGAGCTCGTGCACATGGCGGCCTTCAAGGACAACACGCTGGGCAACCCGCTGCTCTGTCCCGAGGACCGTCTGGCCATGATTGACGCGAATGTCATCCGGGCGTACCGCGACGCCTTTTACCAGCCGTCGCGCATGGTGGTTGCGTTTGCGGGCGTGTCGCATGCCGAGTCGATTGCGCTGGCCGAGCAGTACTTTGGCGACATGAAGGAGACGGTCCGGGAAAGCGAGACGGAGAGTGCAGCATCCTCGTCAGAAGATGGTGTTTCATCCGCGTCTGCGTCTGCCTCTTCTTCCTCTGCCTCTTCATCGTCATCACTCTCCTCCTCGCCTGCTTCGTCGACAGCATCATCCGCCAGCCAGTCGCCGACGCTCCTCTCCAAGATTCCCTTTTTCAAGAACCTTTCGACGTCGGCGCCGCAAAGCGCCTCGGTCCTCTCCGATCTTTCCTCCTCTGCCTCGATCCTTCCCAACTACAACGAAGCCGCTCACTACACGGGCGGTTTCCTGTCGCTGCCGCCGCAGCCGCCGCCGGCCAACCCGCACATGCCGACGTTTACGCACATCCAGCTGGCCTTTGAGGGCCTGCCCATCTCGTCTGACGACATCTACGCCCTGGCCACGCTGCAGACGCTGCTCGGCGGCGGCGGCTCCTTCTCGGCCGGCGGTCCGGGCAAGGGCATGTACAGCCGCCTGTACACCAACGTGCTGAACCAGCACGGCTGGGTCGAGTCGTGCGTCGCGTTCAACCACGCGTACGCGGACAGCGGCCTTTTTGGCATTGCGGCGGCGTGCTACCCGGGCCGGACGGCCAAGATGCTGGATGTGATGTGCCGGGAGCTGCGGGCGCTGACGCTGGACCACGGCTATGCGGCGCTGGGCCCGGCCGAGGTGAACCGGGCCAAGAACCAGCTGCGGTCGAGCCTGCTGATGAACCTGGAGAGCCGCATGGTGGAGCTGGAGGATCTGGGCCGGCAGGTGCAGGTGCACGGCCACAAGATTCCCGTGCACGAGATGGTGTCGCGGATCAACAGCCTGACGGTGGCGGATCTGCGCCGCGTGGCGCGCATGGTCGTGCAGGGTCTGGTGGACAACAAGGGCAAGGGCAGCGGAGCGCCGACAGTAGTCCTGCAGGAGGCCGAGGTGGCTGGTCTGAGTGCCAAGCAGATGCAGTGGGATGAGATTCAGGATGTAATTTACAAGTGGAATCTGGGACGGAGGTAATGAGAGCAGGAAAAAAAAAGAAAAAAAGCAAGATTTCGATGGATGGTATAATAGGTTGACTCGACTCTATAAAAAAATAGACAATAGATGAATTCATGTAATCAATGGAAATGGACGCTATGCAGGAATTTAAACAGGTGGGAAATCTGACATGAAATAACAGAGAAAATGGAATTCATTAAAAACACCCCCAAACATCCACATTACAGCTTGGATCGTACGGCTTCGAGACGGTATTTTACATCGCGGAGAGCCTTGGTAGAGGGCTTCCAGTCATTAAACTGCTGGACGAGCTCGTCGGCCTCTTCGCGCAGAACCGTCTTGACCAAGTCTTCTTCGAGCAGTCCCCGCAGCACCCAGGGCAGCATGTATGGATTGGCTACCGAAGCGCCGTCGTGGCGAGAAATGGAGCAGGGTGTATCTGGGGCGTCGGTCGTCTCGAGCGTGTGCGATACAGCGAGGCTCGTCTGTCAGTGTGTGGAACATAACGGATCAGATACAGAGGTCGACACTCACTCGTAGATACTCGGCTCGTTGTAGAGACTCGAGTGGCCGCCGCCAGAGACGAGACTGCCGGCCAAGGGAGCCGACAGTTCGCGAATCAGACCGTGGTCGGGAATGCCGAGATTGCGCAGTTTGCAAGCAAGGCCCACGAGGTGGGCAATACTGGAGATGGTCAGACGAATGAAATCAAATATTCCAGCCAGCGAATAAAACCTACAAATCTGGAGCGTGCACACGGCCGTCGACAAAAACGGCTCGGTAGACGTATGGATGGTGAACAGGCGAAAAGAGGGCCGACTCGAGCGGCACGACTTGGTCGTCCATGCTGCCGACAAAGGTGATGCGCGCTCCATAGGCCAGGGCCGCCCGCAGCGCCTGCTCGTAGCGCACCGATACCTCGCTCTCGGCCAGGCCAAACTCCCACAGCTCGCCGGCCGACGCCGCCACGATGCCGAGGCTCTTTTTGTACTCGGGAAAGGGGCCGAGGGAGACGCCGGCCATGGCGCAGACGCCCACCTTGGCCGTCGTGACAATGCCCAGGTCGATCAGCTTGGCCAGCAGGATGATGCCGACGGGCACGCCCTGGGAGTGGCACGAAAAGAGCAGGACGTCGGCGGTGCGCACCGTGTCGATATGGTCGAGCAGCAGGCGCCACAGCGTCTCGACGCGGTCGGCAATGCGGCCGTCAGCCTCGAGGGGGATGGTCTCGATGCTCAGTTCGTTGTCGTCGTCACTCTTGTCATTGCTGTCGCCAGTCGCGTACCCTTGGCGCTTGGCCCAGCGGGAAAAGGCAGCAGCGGCATGGTTGGCAAACCGGTCCGAGGTGCCCTTGGGACTGCCAATCATGGACCGCAGAAAGGCAGCCGGGAACCAGCCGTGGACGCCAATGACGACGACCCTCTTGACGCGCGGGATGTTGCGGGCCAGGTAGACGTGCCGGTGGTGGGCGTCGGGTGAGCTGCTCGAGGAGCTGTTCGAAGAGCTGCTCGAGAAGGGCCGGGCCAGGACGTACTGCGAGAGGCGCGAGAGGCGCTGCAGCAGTGACGGGCTCTCCTCGTGCTTGTACGTGCTGGTCAGCGTAGGTAGTAGCAGGTTTGGCGGGGGCGGTATTGTCGTTGGTGTCGTTGCCGTCGGGGCTTCGGATGTTGGAGTGCGCGATGGGACGACGGATTCAATAAAGCCCATGGACTTTGACCGAGTCTTGCTGTCTTTTAGTCTGGAGGTAGACGGTCCAGACAATGGCGCAGATGCTGTCCCAGATACTGTCCCCGATGCCTCGGCCTTGTCATCACCGTCTGTCCCCAAAAGCACATCCTTGATGGATGCCGGTCGTGATGGTGCTGGTGATGGCGGCTGTGACTGGAGCAGCGAAGACAGTATCTCGTTGGCCTTGATTGTGTGTCGCGCCTGTGCTTCGGCGTCGGTCTCGCCCGTGTTGTCTTTTTCCGCCTTTTCCCTCGCCCAGAATGCCCATTTCGATCTGGCCGATGGCGATGTCGACAAGTCGGATGGGGGAGTGGCTGTTGCTGGCTTGCTCTCCATTCCGTTAAACGACGACGAGCGAGGCCGAGTCGCAGGGGTCGTGTCCATCGTGCCATCGTCCACGACGGTCTTGTCTTCCTTGCCGTCCTTGCCTCCCTTCTCTTCGCCTGCCCGCGTGGTAGGCCACAAATATGACAGCATGCAGCTGGATGCCCTTCGGTCAGAGATAGCTGTGGATGATTGTGCAGTGTTGGCCGTATGTCGTATCTTGGTTTCTGTCGTCTCGGCTTCGACCTCTGTCTCTGCCTTGACCTCAACTGCTCGCCCTCCCTTTGTAACTGGTCCTGCTTGTGCTTCGTCTGCTTCTTCTGCCGCTTCTGCTACTTCGTCTCGTCCCATCCACGATCGCCATCCTCCGGGCGCTGTTGGCGATGGCGTGGGGGCCGTCACCATGGTTTGCGGGAGCAGGGCTGGCCGCACCTTTGCATTGGTTTCCAGCGTTGGCCGCGCCCTCTCAGTGGTCGTTATCTGGGCCGCAGCCTCGGTCGATGGCTGCCTAGAATCCTCCCCAACGGCAGCCTCAGGCTCGGCTGCAGCAGTCGACCACCCATACCAACTGCGACGCTTCTACTTCTTTTTAGCCAATGAACCTCTGGGGTGTGACACCTGTGACTCTATATATCTTTGAAACATACCGTCACTGTCTTTGACGCCATCACTGCAGCTTCAGTGCTGGGCTGCACTTGAATTGAAAAAGGTGATTTGAATGGCAGAGAATTGGTGATGCAACTCTGCGATCAAATCCGGGGACGAGCACATGTAAGAAAAGATAAGGAAAGAAAAAAGAAAAAAAAGGAAAAAAAAAAAACTCGCAGTTTAGGCTGCGTCATAAAAATAGATCTGTAAAAGACCGTCATTCGCCAAAGTCATCTCGCAATCTGACGAGAGATACAATATCAACAGAGAAAGAGAAAGTAAAGAATAAATAACAAGGAGAAAAAGAGATACAAAAAAAAAGGTACGGAAATAGAGCGGCGTATCGGTGGTGCCGCGCCAGGTCACAGTCAGAAAGTGCAGAAAAGAAGCTCAAAAAGTGCACAGGCATGCACCAATCGTGCGCAGATGATCCATTGTCTGACAGCTCTCTGTGGTGAGAAGCGAGGGCGGCGTCGCGATCTATAGAACTGCCTGGCGGCTCTGTCACAAGCCTGTGATTGAAAAGGCTACAGGGTACAGAGTACCTCTGCTGGTACAAACGGTACTTTTGTACCGCGGGACGTCTTGTGGCTCGGCCGCTGTCAGATAATAGCGGAAAAGGGAAAGAGCTAGCGACAGGGGTACGGACTTAAGCAGTGGAAAAGGTACATGCGCTTGTACCTGGACCGGCTTATCGATAGCGTTGTTATCGCTTATCGGCGCGCGCGCGCTAAGATTTTTTTTCTTGGGAAGGAGCGATTGGCAAAAAGCACGGGAGAGAGCATCGTCTCCAGTTTCCATCGTTTTTTTAGCAGAGCAACTCTCTTTTGACCTTGACAAGAGAGCCATCTCAACCCCCCCCCCCCATCTCACCAGTCATCACACCAACACACACGCACAATTCGACTGGTGCGATGAGCTCGCTCAAACGCAAAGACACGTCGGCCGCCGGCGGCCCCGCCAAGCGGACAAAAGCCGACCGGCCAGACAAGAGAAGCGGAAAGGCGGACAAGAACGGCAAGGCAGAAAAGGCCGACAAGACCGACAAGAACGACAAGACGGCCGACGAGCCCAAGAAGCAGCCGTTTGTCTCGCTGCTCCGCGAAGAAGAGCCGCTGTTCCCCCGTGGCGGCGGCAGTGTTCTCACGCCTCTCGAGTTCAAGCAGATCCAAGCACAGGCCAAGACGGACGCCCTTTTTGACCAGCAGGCCCAGACCGCCGACGGCAAGGACAGCAAGGACGGCAAGGATGGCAAGCCGGCAAAGAAGCAGAGAAGCAAGAGCAAGCGGCGAGAGAGCACGGCCGGTGCAGGCAAGGCAAAGACAGACGGCATCAAGATTGAGAGTCTGAATTTCAAGGTACGAGAAGATGGTGACGAGACGGAAGGAGCGACCGAGACAGCAAACACTACCGTAACATCGTGCCTTCCCTGCTAACATTCACAGCGTCTTGTCAAAGGTTCTCTGATTCTCGGCCAAATCGCCACAGTCGGACCTCTCGAAGCCACCGTCACGCTGCCCAACAACCTCGTGGGCCACCTGCCGCTGACCAACGTCTCGGACGCCCTCAACCTGCGCATCGAAGCGGCAGCCATTGCCGAGGAGGAGGAGAGCGACGAGGACGAGGATGAGAACATGGACGAGGACGACGGCCAAGACAAAAAGACGGCCGAAGATGCCCCTGATCTGGGCTCCGTGTTTACGCCCGGCGAGTTCCTGCGCGTGGCCGTGCTGTCGACGCAGGACGACGCGCCCGACGCGCGCATCAAGCGCCGCATCGAGCTGTCCGTGCGTCCCGAGCACGCCAACGCCGGCCTCACCGACCAGGACATTGTGCGCAACGCCACCGTCATGGCCGCCGTCGTCAGCGAGGAGGAGCGCGGCTACATCATGGACCTCTCCATTGGCGACTCGGACGTGCGCGGCTTCCTGCCCAAAAAGGACGTCGACCCGGCCATCCCCGCCGCCCGCCTGCAGCCCGGCGCCGTGCTGCTGTGTCTCGTCGCCAGCCGCGCTGCCGGCGCCAAGGTCGCCCAGCTGACGACGCAGCACAAGCAGCTCGCCAGCGTCAAGAACCTGCCCTCGGACGCCGTCACCATCAGCGCCTTCTTGCCCGGCACCGCCGTCGAGGTCCTCGTCTCCGAGATCACCGACCGCGGCCTGGCCGGCAAGATCCTCGGCCACCTCGACGCCACCGCCGACATGATCCATTCCGGCGCCGGCGCCGCCGAGAGCCGCTCCTATGTCGAGGATACCTTCAAGGTCGCCAGCAAGGTCAAGGCCCGCGTCATCTGCACCTTTCCCACGTCCGATGCGCCCAAGGTCGGCATCTCCTTTTTGCCGCACATTACCGCGCTCGAGCAGGAGCAGACAAAGGACACCGGTCGTCCCCTCGCCACCCTCCCCCTCTCCTCGACCGTCGAAAAGTGTGTCGTCCGCCGCGTCGAGCTCAACGTCGGCCTCTGGATCGACGTCGGCGTCCCCGGCGTCCCCGGCTTCGTCCACATCTCCCGCGTCAAGGACGGCAAGATCGACGCGCTCTACGAGGCCTCTGGCCCCTACAAGGTCGGCTCCGTCCACCGCGGCCGCATCGTCGGCTACAACGCTGTCGACCGTCTCTTCCTCGTCTCCTTTGAGCAGCACGTCCTCGACCAGCCCTTCCTCCGCATCGACGACATCCCCGTCGGCGCCGTCATCTCCGGTCCCGTCAAGAAGATGCTCATCGGCCCCTCCGGCATGACCGGCCTCATCGTCGAGCTCGCCGACGGCATCACCGGCCTCGTCCCCGCCATGCACCTCGCCGACGCCCAGCTCCAGCACCCCGAAAAGAAGTTCCGCGAGGGCATGAAGGTCAAGGCCCGCGTCCTCTCCACCGACCCGGCCAAGCGCCAGGTCCGCCTCACCCTCAAAAAGACCCTCGTCAACTCCGACCTGCCCCTCGCCGCCTCCTTCAACGACCTCTCCATCGGCCTGCAGTGCGTCGGCACCATTGTCAACATCATCCCCTCGGGCGCGTTCGTCCAGTTCTACAGCAACCTGCGCGGCTTCCTGCCCGTCGGCGACATGAGCGAGGCCCCCATCGAGAACCCCGCCGACCACTTCCGCATCGGCCAGGCCATCAGCGTCCGCGTCCGCAAAATCAACCGCCAAAAGAACCAGCTCTTTGTCACCTGCAAGGACCCCTCCGCGTTCGGCCTCGACAAGAAGCAGGCCCTCCAGGACCTCGTCGCCGGCACCATTGTCCCCTCCGGCAAGGTCACCGCCACCCACGAGGACAGCGTCACCGTCGAGCTGCCCGCCTCTCACGGCGGCCTCAAGGCCATCCTGCCCGTCGGCCAGCTCTCGGACCGCTCTGCCAACAAGAACGCCGCCCAGCTCAAGCGTCTCCGCGTCGGCCAGGACCTCTCCGAGCTGCTCGTCCTCGACAAGCACGACGGCCGTCGCGTCATCACCCTCTCCCAGAAGTCCAGCCTGCTCGCCGCCGCCAAGAACGGCTCCCTCCTGACCACCATGGAAAACGCCCGCGTCGGCGACGAGGTCTGCGGCTTCGTGCGCAACATCACCCCGACCGCCGTCTTTGTCCAGTTTGCCAACCACCTCGTCGCCCTCCTGCCCAAGCAGATGATGCCCCTCGCTGCCCAAAACGCCCCCGCCAACGCCGAGTTTGGCATGTTCCGCTCCCAGAGCGTCACCGTCCGCATCGTCTCTTGCGAGAACGAGCGTCTCGTCGTCTCTATGCGCGACCCCGCCGACAAGCAGTCCAAGAAGGACAAGAAGGACAAGGCCGCTGCCGAGGACACATCGTCGTCGTCTGCCTTTGTCAACCCGGTCGACACCGCCCTCTCCTCGGTCAACGACATCCGCGTCGGCATGCTCACAAAGGCCCGCGTCACCTCCGTCAAGGCCACCCAGGTCAACGTCAAGCTCGCCGACAACGTCTTTGGCCGCGTCGACATCACAGAGGTCTTTGACCGCTGGGAGGACGTCCCTGACGCCAAGGACGCCCTCAAGAACTTTGCCGAAAACGCCATCCTCGACGTCCGCGTTCTCGGCATCCACGACGCCCGCAAGCGCGTCTACCTCCCCATCACTCAGAGCACCACCCGCTCCGTCTTTGAGCTCTCCGTCAAGCCCAGCCGTCTGCAGGCGCCCTCCAGCGGCAACGATGCCGATGCCGATGCCGACGCCGTCAGCACCCTCACCATGGACAAGATCGAGGTCGGCTCCTCCTATGTCGGTTTCGTCAACAACCGCAAGAGCAACTGCCTCTGGGTCAGCCTGACTCCCAACGTCCGCGGCCGTCTCTACGGTCTCGAGGCCTCCAGCGACCTCAACCTCGTCAAGGACCTGGCCAACAGCTTCCCCATCGGCACCGCTCTGCACGTCCGCGTCCTCGCCGTCGATGCCGCCCGCGGCCGTCTCGACCTGTCGGCCCGTCCTGCGCCCGGCGAGGCCGGTGCCGATGCCGACGCCGCCAGCGAGCTCACCTGGGACTCGCTCTCCAAGAACATGGTCCTGCCCGCCCGCGTCACCCGCGTCACCGACTGGCAGGTCGGCGTCTCCATCAGCAAGAACCTCGGCGCCAACATCCACGTCATCGACCTGGTCGACGACTACGACCAGGCCGTCACGACGCCCTACTTCCGCAACGACATTGTCCGCGTGTCCGTTGTCTCCGTGGACGCCGCCAACAAGAAGCTGCGTCTCTCGACGCGTCCCTCGCGTGTCCTCAACAAGTCTCTCCCCGTCGTCGACCCCGAGATCACATCCGTCTCCGACGATGCTGTCGCTCCCGGGAAGGTCGTCCGCGGCTTTGTGCGCCACGTCTCCGACAAGGGTCTCTTTGTCAACCTCGGCGGTGATGTGGTCGCCATGGTCCGCATTGCCGACCTGTCCGATGGCTTCATCAAGGACTGGAAGACCCACTTCCGCGCCGACCAGCTCGTCCGCGGCCGCATCGTCTCGGTGGATGCCAACCGCGGCCACGTGCAGATGAGTCTCAAGGCCTCGGTCGTCAACGGCGACGGCAGCGCTGCCGCGGCCACCAAGGGCAAGAACGGCAAGTTTGTCGACCCTTCGCTCAAGACCCTGTCCGACTTTGAAGAGGGCCAGATCGTCACCGGCCGCGTCCGCAAGGTCGAAGAGTTTGGCGCCTTCATCGTCATTGACGGCACGGCCAATGTCAGCGGTCTCTGCCACCGCAGCGAGATGGCCGACGAGACCGTCAAGGATGCCCGCAAGCTGTACGAGGAGGGCGACATGGTCAAAGCCAAGATTCTCAGCATCAACGCCTCCAACGGTCGCGTGAACCTTGGTCTGAAGCCGGCCTACTTTGACGGCGAGGACGACGACGAGGAGGATGAGGAGGATGATGCCGATGCCATGAGCGTCGATGACGAGGATGATGACGGCGCCATGCTCGACGATGATGACGAGGATGACGATGACGATGAGGACATGGTTGACCTTGACCAGATCCTCAAGATCACCGGTACCGACAACGACGTCGACATGGACGACGACGACGACGACGACGACGACGACGACTCGGAAGATGACGAGGATGGCGGCGTTGGTGGTCTGTCTACGGGTGGTTTCGACTGGTCGGGTGCCGGTCTGGACAAGGAGACCAACGGCGCGGCTGCTGGCGACGACGAGGACGATGAGGAAGAGAGTGGCAAGTCGGGCGACAAGTCGACCAAGCAAAAGAAGAAGACGTCTTCTGCTGCTGCCATGGCCGACATTGACCGCACGGCCGAGCTCGATATCCGCGGTCCTCAGACGGCCAGCGACTTTGAGCGTCTCTTGCTGAGCCAGCCCGACTCGTCGGCTCTGTGGATTGCCTACATGGCCTTCCAGATGCAGGTCAGCGAGCTCGCCAAGGCCCGCGCCGTGGCCGAGCGCGCCATCAAGACGATCAATGTCCGCGAGGAGACGGAGCGTCTCAACGTCTGGGTCGCCCTGCTCAACTTGGAGGTGGCCTACGGCACCGACGAGACCGCCGACGACGTGTTTAAGCGCGCGTGCCAGTACAACGATGCGCGCGAGATGCACGAGCGCGCCGCCAGCATCTACATCCAGTCGGGCAAGCTCGACAAGGCCGACGACATCTTCCAGGCCATGACCAAGAAGTTTGGCACCCAGGCCGTCGAGGTCTGGGTCAACTATGCCCATTTCCTGCACCACAGCAAGCGCGATGCCGAGCGCGCGCGCGGCCTGCTGCCGCGGGCCATGCAGAAGCTGCCGCCTCAGCAGCACACGGCCCTGCTGGCGCGCGTCGCGGCGCTCGAGTTCCGGTCGCCCGTCGGCAGCCAGGAGCGCGGCCGCACCGTGTTTGAGAGCCTGCTGGCCAAGACGCCGAAAAAGTATGACCTCTGGGACCAGCTGCTCGATCTCGAGACGTCCGTCTATGCCGACAAGAAAAAGGCCACGGGCAAGTCGGCCAAGAAGGCCGACAAGGCCGACCCGTCGGCTGTCCGCGACGTGTTTGAGCGCGGTATCCGCGTGGCCGGCATCAAGCCCCGTCGTGCCAAGACTTGGTTCCAGCGCTGGGCCAAGTGGGAAGAGGCCAACGGCGATGCCAAGAGCCGTGAAAAGGTGTCCGCCAAGGCCCGCGCATGGGCTGCCGAGGCCGAGTCCAAGAAGGCCGCCGCCGCCGAGGAGGAGGACGTCGAGTGATCTTGGTGGTTTGCGTGTGTGTGTGTTTTTTTTTTTTTGTGATTCTAGCCATTTGGGAGTGTTGTCTTACTTTATTCTGGCATTTGATTTTCTCTGTCAAAGTAAAAAAGCTAGTCTTTCGTTGTTTTGCGCCTTTGCTTTTTACTGTATCTTACATCTGGGCAATTTTTTGGCATTTTTTTGCATTTTGTATCAAATATTGATTTTCATCTTTGCATTGATATATAATTGTGAGTGTAAATAAATGCCGAACAGGTAGTCGGCAATAATAAATTGTGATAAAAATATGAATTCAAAAAAAAAAGGATGAAATAAAAATATAAATACGTAAAGTCTGGGAAACCATATAAGGGATGGGATACGAAGCAGTTAAGCATGATATGAATTATTGGTTTTTTTTGGAACCAAAATTAAAAAAAATAAACATTAAACAATTAAATAAAAGTTAAAATCCCACAGGGAATAAAATATAAAATAAATATCGAGAGTGCCTAACATCCATGGGTATCACGATAAAAAATATAGCTGCAAGTACTGGAAATTAAAGTAAATCAATCATCGCAGCCAACTTCTTTCTTATGGAGTACTTTTCCCACAAGCTTATGCACACTACACTTTAGAGTCTCGTTAGATGCTGATCAGAGGATCCTCAACGTTAAGAGATAGCGAATTATGCACACAAAATGCACACCGACAGTGTTGATCTCAAAGAGTCATACTCCATACACCGTACTCCGTACTGCGTACAGAGCGAAATATTCCCTAATGTGTAATCACGTAACTTTGCACAAAAAAGCAGGCCGGTCCCGGAAACCCCCGTGCCGGTCCCAGTCAGAAAGTACTAACATGTACGAGGCGAGGTACAAAGAACTCCGTACCTGCCCCCACGCTCCATGCAAGCCTGCAGATTCTCCCCTCGATCGCTTGGCCGGGAAGAAAAAGACGCCATCGGACGACGAGGGAAGCATGATGGTAGGGAGGACCATACAATTACATTTTTTTTCTTTGATATTTGTCATGTGTAATGGATTTGCCCAACCGTGGTTCTCTCGTTCTCTCGTTCTCTCGTTCTCTCGTTCTCTCGTTCTCTCTCCCTTTATTCTTTGTTGATCGAAGCCTGACCATGACTCGTGACTCTTTCAGTGTCCCAGTTAGGCTGCCTCACAGGTACGCTGTAAGATACATTGAACGGAGTACCGCTAGCATGTTTTGTATTTTTTGTACCTCCCCAACAAAGCACTGGGCCGTGTACGAGCTAGCCTGGTTGGGAAAAGCGCGTGCGCTGGCTGGCGGGCAGACGCGTGACAGCGGGGCGTCTTGGGAAATGACGAAAGAGCCAGCGAGACGAAGAGGGAAGGCGCAATGCACTCCGTATTCTCTCCGTACAAGTGGAGACCACGGGGTGATTTTTTCCCTTCCTTTTTGCTGGGCAGAAGGGGCGAAAGAAGGCCGGGAAGGATGGAAGCGAGGCAAGGACAAAAAAAAAAAAAAGGTGCGCTGGCCACCCGAACCCATAATTTTTTTTTCAGGGTTGCAATTTCGTTTCTCGACTGTGCGGGGCCCTTTTTTCCGGATTTTTTTCTGACTCCCCTCTTCACCTTTTTCCTTTCGCCTCGTCTCGTGGAAAAGTATGGAAAAGCCGAGACACCGTTTGAACGGAATATACACGTTACGGAGTACGATACAAGAGTAGTGGAGCCGAGGAAAAAAAAATCGTGCCTTATCTTTTGCATCGGGAAGGAGCGGCCGATGAAGAAGGCGATAAAACCTTTTGAGTAAAAACAACACAACACTCACAAAAGACAAAACCGACAAAAGAGACAACCAAATGCAACAAAAGCATGAGTCGTAAAGAGACATGCCATTACTCCGTACACAGCGTGCAAAGTACCTATTCTGCACGTTACACATGCAGCCATTGCAGTAGCATTAAAGAAAGTGACGTGGGTTGCAGCATTGCAGCCTTCCTGATTGGGAAGGAGCAGACGTCGGGCAGGAACGCCCAGGGAACACGTAAAGTGCAACGTGAACCGTAAAAGGAAGGCGCCATCTGGTCAGCACTTTCTACAAGGAAAGAGCTCGTTTTGCAAGAACAATTCAGCAAGCTCAGCAGATTCAAAGACAGCCGGGGAAGGAGCGAGCGCGGCTGTCCGAGAGCGCTGTTCTTATCGCCGCCGCGGCCTGGCTGCCCTCGTGCCGACGACGTCAGGCCCCACCCAACCACAGCGCACCACGAGACACAGGTGGGTCGCGCAGGCGTGGTTCCCCGTGTTTGGCTGTGTTTGGCGGTGTTTTGGGTACTTACTGCCTTGGGTGGGCTCCCAGTGTTCCCAGTGTTTCTGACGGCGTTCCTGCCTTGTTGTTATCAGCGCCGACTAGCCGGAAGGGGGTGGCGCCGGCACGACAGCAGTGCAATCAGACTCTTCCGCAGCTCGGTCGACTATATGCACTGTTTCGATGCGCCCCCATCGATGCTCATCTGGGCCCATCTTGCTCATCTTGCTCATCTTGGTTCCTTTCTTTTTGCCCTTTTTTCCTCTTTTGCTCGAACGCCGATTCAGTCCTACAGCCCAAAACACTCTTTCTTTTCTCCTTCCCCTCCCTCCTCCACTATCGACTCGACTGCTGTATCTCCGCTTGTTCTCTTCGGCGATCTGTTTTTTCTCTTCTAGCCGATCTTCTTTTTCATTTCTCTTTTTCTTTTTTTTTTCTTCTTTCCCCTCCTCATCTTTCCTTTTCTTTCCCGTTTTCGGTCGAGATATTACGCAACGATCTCACGATCTCGCAACGAAGCCAGTACAATCTCTCGCTTTTCATTGCTTGTTCTATGTTTAAACCGCGGCCAGTTCTTATCGACCACTTATCAACAACACAAAAACATTCGGTACTTCCCCGGCCCTCTGTGGTTTAGCTCAGCCTTATCTCTTCCTCTCTCTCTCTTCGACGCCTTGCCGTCGGCTACTCCTTCCCTTTTGCTTCTTCTTTGTCGAGACGGAAGGATGTCGACCGTAGACATCAAATCTTTAATTCACTTCAAACCTGCCAACCAGCTCGACCGTCTGTTACCCGTTTTCCGCTCCACGGACCTCGTGATCTCTTCTCTTGCCAAATCGTCTGCCACGTAAAAAGGAGGTGCATCTCTCTGTACGTGTTTGTCTCCTTTAAACCATGGCGACGCCAGCATTACAGCCTTTGCCGCGGGCTGCCGCGACTGACCGCCGTCCTGCCACGCCGTCGACCCCGGTTCAGATTCCCGGCAGCCACGCTCACCACACTCACCACACGCATCACGCTCATGCCCACTCTCATGCTCACGGCGCAAAACCAAGACATCACCGCGCCGATGCTGATGTCCGCAAACTCGAAGCCGCGATCCCTCGTCGCGGCCCGCGCACATTCCGCCCAACAGCACCGTCCAAGCCTTTGCGTGATCCGCGCACTCTGGCACACGATGGCGCCATCCCCCCTTCTGTTGCTGCTCTCCTCGCCGGCACCGCCATTCCCAAGCTGGGCCGGAGGTCGTCGACCCGGTCCAACAACTCGGACAGATCGGACCGGTCGACAACGCAGGTGACGGAAAAGGCTGGTCTGCGTCGCAGCGGCGGCGGCCCACCGGCAGCAGCAGCAGCAGCTCCTCCTTCTCGTCCTCGGGCCGATCTCGATCCCCTCAACGAGAAGCGCATCCCCGTTAACGACGTCCTTGGCAGCTCGTCACCTGTGGATGAGCAAGGGGCCTTTAGCCTGTCTCTGGGACGGAGTCCTCTGGATGTTCTCCTGACGGCGCCCGAAGATCTGGAAGATGAAGAAGTCAACGACGACGATGACGATGAAGATGCGGACGAGGATGATGAGGACGATGAGGACGATGACGATGAGGATGGCGACGACGTTGACGATGATGACGACAACGACGATGACAATGTGACGTCGCTCAGTGTCTCTGTCACCGACAGCGTGCTCGAGCCGTCGTACCTGTCCACCCGCACCGTCTCCCTCGAGTCCGTCCCGTCGCTGTCCGACTCTGTCGCCACCGGCGGCGTCTCCTCCTTTGGATCGCCCGTCACGCCCGGCCGCTCTTCCGGCGTTGCTGCCAACGGCAATCACGGCAATAGCCGTCGTCGTCGCGGCCGTCGGAACGACAACAACCATGGCAGCAGTGGTCGCAATGGCCGCAGTGGCCGTCCGCACCACAAGACCCGTCCTACTCGTCGCGATATGACGCCCGTCTCTTCACCGCCCGGCCATCCCGTCACTGGCCACAACGACCCCCTCTCGGCTAGCACCATTGATATTGATCACCTCGACTTTCGCGTCTTTGACGAGCCCTCGTCGCAGGCTCCCTCCTCGCCGCCTTCCCCCTCCCCCTCTTCGTCTGCGTCGTCGCCGGCCATGGCCCTCTTCCCTCTCCAGCCGCTGCGTTCCGCCTTCAAGTCCAACCTGACTGCTTCGCTGCGTGCCCTGCGCAATGCGGCCCGCTCGCTGTCCACGCTCAACTTGGCCGCCTCCATCCCCCCCGAGGACTTTTTGACCCGCTCCATCCTGACCATTGACCCGCGCATCCCCTACACGGATGAACGCCGTCCTCCTCCGCTGGAAGAGGCGCCCAGCCCGGCCCTCCGGCGCTACCTCAACCCGACCTCGGGCCTGCGCATCGAGAACCGCCCGTCGTCATCGTCTTCGTCCAAGAGCTCGTCGTCTGTCAAGTCTGCATCGACGTCTAAGTCGGTGTCTGCCACGTCATCGGCCGCCACCCCGGCGGGTCAAAGCATCATCTCGCCGGCCATGGCTTCTGCCTCTCTGTCACCTCTTGTTCCTCACAACAGCAGCATCAACGGCAGTGGCAGTGGCAGCAGCAGTGCCCAGCAGAATGCATCGCTGACTGGCACCTCGTCTTTGGCATCTTCGTCGCGTTCTGCTGTTCCGAACCGTTCGGCTTTCACGGCGTCCATTCAGATGCAGACGTACCGTGTCCACCGCGGCCGCAGTGCACCTCCTGCCACGTCCTCGCGCGCCCTGTCTGCCTCTCTTTCGGCTGCAGCTGCAGCTGCGGCCGCTGCTGCCGTGGCTGACGCATCGTCTTCAGCATCGTCGTCGTCTTCCGACTCCTCGACCTCGTCGGCTTCTCGTCCTTCCACTTCGGCCTCCAACGCCAGCGAGGACCACTCTCTCTTTTCGCCTGGTCCTCGTCAGCGCGAGCTCCGCGAGAACAGCGACTTTATCCGCGTCGCCGTCATGGAGATGGCCATGCGTCGGGCCGGCAAGCTGGATGACCGCAAGCCTGGTCGTGCTCGTATCGCCCTGCCTCCCCGCAAGACCAGCACGCGCCCCTATGCGATTGGCGAAGACGGCGTCCCAGCCCGCTGGGTGAGCACTCTTCCCGACGAAGAGTAGTTGCGAGATGCTCTCTTTTTCATTTTCCTTTTACATTTGCATTTCTACACCTCATGACTACAATCTTCCCCCGCGGGCACATACATATTTTTTTGCATTTAGCTCAGCATCACATACCCCCTCCCTTTTTTTTTTTGTCAGCATCGACTCATCATCCCACGGCGTTTTTGTCTTTTTTATTACTTCTTTACGACAGCATGTTTACTACCCCTTGTACCTATTTCATTTGTCTTCATATCCCCTGATTCGCTTGCATGGCATGATACCTACCTTTGTCTTTTACTTGTCTCTACGACAATTTTTTTTCCTTATACCATTATTGAAAAAAACATTTTAAAATAACTTTATTGTGCAAACAAACCGCGAAAAAAGACTGAAAAAGCATAGATAGGATTTTTCCCCTCTCTTGACTCCCTTTTTCCCCCTTTTTGTGATCTATATACACGTTTTAAAACGAGGCATATATACCAGACAAGAACGTATATGTATATATCCCACGACCAAACAATGGTCGAGTTTTGGAATGGACAAAAGAGACCTTTGCGCCCCAAGACGCCAAACAAAGAAAGACGTAACAGAAAAAAAAAACAATGCAAAGAAGAATTCAAAAACCACCATGAAGAGTGCACCTCCAATGCAAGGGGAAAACAAGGAAAAAAAAAGAAAAGAACGAAACATTAAAAAAGAAGTAATGCAGAGAACATGCAAAGATAAGGCTAGAAAAGAATTGAAAAAAAAAAAGAAAACGAGACCGTCGACCGTGTCCATTTGCTCACGGCAACGACAAGTCACTTCCAAACACCCCCCCCATTGAACGCTTCAGGTCGTCTTGGTGCGCAGTCCACGGTGCACTGTTCGCGGGGCTTCTTGCTCGTCTTGAGCATCTGCCGTCTCTGGGCTGTGGGGATGTTGAGTGCCGCCACTGACAACGCCACCACCACCGCCACCGCCACCGCTGCCGCCCTGAAGACCGGCCATGGCTTGCGATAAAAGGGACCCTTGTCGACGGACGGGCGTCTTGGATTCGTGGCCGCCGCCATCCGTGTCGTTGTCGTCGTGCATCATCATGGCATCCTCGTCGGCTTCTTCGGGCTGCTGGCCAAGTCGGTTGTTATGGACACCATGGCTGCTACTGCCATCGCGGTCCTTGACGCGCGATGCCAATGCGCTCAGCTTGTTGCGCACGCCGCTCAGGGTCGGCCTCTTCTTTTCGTGAAGAGCATTCGACGGCTCGCCCGACGACGATCCAAAGAAACTCTTTGTGCTGCTGCGGCTCTCGGGACGCAAGAAGTGGTGGCTGCCCGTATTTCCCATTTGGCCATTGTTGATGCTGGCGCCGCCTGTGCTGCTGGCCGTTGTGGCAATGCTGCCTCGGCTCGGCGGTGGGGGTCCACTGCTGCTCGCGCTGGCTGCCGTGGCCGGCCGATCTCTGCTACTACTGCCGTACGACGCAGACATCCCTGCCATGGCTGCGGATCGAGACGACAAGAATTGGGAGCCCGTGAAGGACGACGACGATGACGGGCCCGTTCCGAGATGGGCCATGCTGTCAGCACCAGAAGCAGAAGCAGAAGCTACATTAGGATCGGCCACGCCCAGGTGGCTATTGTTGCTGGTGCTGCGGTAGGACCGTGCCGACGACGCGATGCTGGATCCGCGACTGGTGGAGCGGATCAGTGGTGCCGGGATGGGAATGGACGTCTGCGATGCCGACGCGGAAGCGGATGTGGACATGGCGACGCCCATGGATCCCGTGCGCATGATGCGCGGGGGCGAGCGCGAAAAGTCGACGGGCGACGTGCCAAAGATGGACGAAGCGTCGTCGCCGCTGACATAGTTGCTGCTGTAGCTGGTTCCGGGAGGCCGCTGCATGGAGGTCATGGAGGTCATGTACTGCTCGTGGAGGGCGGGCGTCGACGAGAGCAGGACGGAGCTGGTGGCCAGCTCGCGCAGCTTGGACTGCTGGGCGGTGGTGGGACGGTGCTTGCTCAGCTTGTTGCCGATGATGGCGCCGGTGTGGGAGATGAGCGCCTTGATGACGCGGCTCTTGAAAGCCAGCGCCAGGTCGAGGTTGGACCACGTCTTGTTGCGGTACTCAATGGTGGGCAGCCGGAAGACAAAGTCGTGCACGTCCTCAATGTTGCGCTCGCCCTTGCCCTTGTAGCTCAGACACAGCACCACCGACGGCAGCCGGATATAGGCAAACGTCTTGTAGTTGCTCGCGCGCGTCAGCATCTTGGTCAGGTCGTCCGACTGGCCGCGCTTGCCCGAGCCGCCATGGCCGTCGTCGGGCAGGCTGCTGCTCAAGAGACCGCTGCCACCACCACCACCACCACCGCCGCCATTGTCGTGATCATTATCCCGCGCGTTCTTGCGCAGGGTAAACCGGCTGCCGCCACCGCTCTTTTTGTTGTTGCTGCCGCTGTTGCCGCCACCACCACTACCGCCGCCGCCGCCGCCGCTGTCACCACTTCGCTTGGAGTCGCTGACCATCGACGAAAAGCCTGTAGACGACCGGCCGATGCGCAGACCGGGACCTATGCTCTGCATCGATTCGTGAGATGGCTTTTTGTTGAGACTGCGGTTCGAGCTCGTGGCAGACGGCTGCTGGCTGCTGCTGCCACCATTGTTACCACCTCCATTACCACCGCCACCTCCGCCTCCGCCGCCACCAGCCCGGAAGAACCGGAAGCCGTGACTCTCGCCCGTCGAGTGGATGCTTGCCGGTTTGTTGCGCTTCTCCAGACTCGTCCGCCAGTTGCCGACATTCTGGTTCGACGTCAGCGTCGGTTGTAGTCGCAGCTCGAGCGAGCCTGCGCGTCCTTCAAACCCGTCGGATACGGACGATCCCAGCCTTGTGCGACCGGCGGGAGGCATGCTGTGCAGACCAAGGAGGAACTCGTCGTATTCACTGTCGTCTTCATCGTCGTCGTCGTCGTCGTCTTTGTCATCTTCAACGCCACCATTTCCAGCACCGGCGGCGCCAGCACCACCGCCTCCTCCATTCTGTGCATTGCCTGCGCCACCATTGCCATTGCCGTGCGTATCGGGAAAGATGTACTCAAAGAGCTTCTGGCCGACCTCGTGCTCGAGCTGGATCTTCATGGGGAAGAGGGTGACTTCAAAGTGGTCCATGACGGTGATGCCGGCAATGGCCTCGAGCATGTACCAGTAGACGCGCACCATGGGCGCGGAGCCGGCGTCGTGGAAGCCGCGCTCGCCGAGGTAGGGGGCGATCATTTCCGGGTAGATGGCGTCGCGCAGCAGGTTGAGGCCGAGGATGCGGCCGACCTGGATGAGGTTGATGTGCGAGCCGTCGGCGTTGTCGGTGCGGCCGTACTCGACGTCCTTGAGCTGCAGCTCGACGAGGGGCTCGTTGGAGTCGCGCATCATGTGCCAGACAATGTCGCGCGCCGAGATGCTCCACTTGAGCAGGGCCTTGCTCTTGGACGCCTCGTTGCGGCCCTGCGAGGTGGTGATGGCCTTCATGATGAAGAAGAGCTCGTCCTCGCAGGCGGCGAGGTCGCGCTCGAGCAGCAGGCGCTCTTCCCAGCCGCGCTTGTCGAGGGTGGTGGCGTGGATCTGGAAGTGCGTCTTGATGTCCTCGAGCTGCCGCACGCGCTCCTGCAGACGCACCACCATCTCGGGCGCGCCGCGCAGATCGCTAAAGTCCGACGCCAGCATGATCTTTTCGAGGCGCTCGCTGCGCGTCTTTTCCAGGGGCTCGCTGTACATGAGCAGGTCGAGCACGATGACGTAGATGGCGTAGTACTGCGACGAGTTGCACAGCGCGCGCACTTGCGGGAACTCGACCCACAGGTTGTCCATGCGGCTCTCGATGGTGCTGGTGCCGTTGGGGCCATTGGGAGCGCTGGGGCCGGGGTTGGGTATGGTAGATTCGTCACCAGAAGCAGCAGCAGCAGCAGCAGCCGCAGCAGCAGAAGTTCCTGCACCAGCTCTTGCACCATCTTCTGCTCCTCCTCCTCCTGCTCCGCCAGGACTAGGTGGTGCTGTATCGGTGGGCGACATGACCGGCCCTCCTCCTCCTCCTCCTCCTCCTCCTCCTTCGGCCGTGTTGACTCCCTCGGTGTACTTGAGTCGAAGCGTGTTGAACTCGTCGTAGCGGAGACGGGCCGAGGTCTTTTGGACGACGCGCTTGAAGCCAAAGGGATCGGTCTGGAAATCGAACATGGCCTCCATGGGCACCCACGGCGGCCAGCTAGAGCCGCGCGGTGAGCCGTAGCTGGTGCCCGAGTAGGCGGAGAGCAGGCGCGTGGCGAACCACTTGCGGTGGGTGACAAAGAACTGGGTGCTGTCCATGGCGGCGAGGAAGCGGCGCTGCACGAGACCGCTGACCGTGTCCGACAGACGCTCCTTGTCCATGACGTCGACGACCTTGAGCTCCATGCCCTTGGCGGTGACGAGCACGACGTGCTTGCGGTTCTTGTCGCTCTGCAGCTGGATCTGCGGCGCAATGAGGTGCACGTGGTAGTTGCTTTGCGGGCTGAACTCGCCGGCAATGCCGCTCGACAGGTCGGCCATGCAATAAGTCGGACCACCACCGCCGCCACTTCCACCGCCACTGCCGCCGCCGCTGCCCTCCTTTTTGCATGCACCGTCGCCGTCGCCATCGTCGGTTACAAACTTGCGTCCGTCCTGGAGAATGTTGCGGATTCTATCCTCAATATCCTTGCCAGGCGACCGGTCCGTATTGTTGCGATCTTGGCCTTGTCCTCCTGGACCACCTCCAGCACCACTGCCGCTTCTTACCCCTGCCCCCCCTCCCGCTCCTCCTCCAGCTCCACCTCCTCCGCTCGGCGTGTCGACAGATTGTGATGCTGTTCCACTTGCATTGCTGCCGTGGCCGGAATTGGCGTCATCCATACCCCCTCCACCAGCAGCACCACCACCACCACCACCACCACCACGCTTCATTTGCTCTTCAACAATGTCAATGATGAATTTGACGGCTGGCCGCGAGAGGTAGTAGACGAAGCCGCGACGCTGGCTGACTTGGTGGAAGTAGCGCAGGATGATATTGCGGAGCATATTGTTCCACTTGAACTTGAGGTTGTGGACGACGAAGCGGTTGGTGAATTCCGACGCAAACTCGGCGCCCGACTCGCCCAGCTCGGCATTGCTGGCCGAGGGGCCTCTCTCCGGGCCAGGACCGTGGCCATGACCGAGAACATGACCGGGCCCGTCCTTGGGGATAGGGACGGCCGAGCTGATGGCTTCGCGGGCGGCCGCGGCTGCGTCATTGGACGCCTTGGCCGTCGCGCGAGCCAGACCAGCGGCAGCGGCTTCCTCGACAAGCCGGCTCAGCGAGTTCTCCAGAAACATCTTCTTCTCCTTGAAGACATTGGCCTGGCGCATGAGAATGTCCATTTCAGCAATGATCTGGGCGTGGTGCTCGTGGTTCTCGTCGGTGATCTGCTGCGAGGCCTCGTCGATGCTGCGGAGATGGCTGTTGATCTGGCTGTCGAGCTGGTGCAGGCGCTCGCGGAAGAGCTGGATCTGCACGGTGCGGGGGTCGTCGTCGGGCGACATGATGCAGACGTGCGTGGGCTCCTGGCCAAAGGGCGACGTGCGGTCCGGGTCGCCCGAGATGATGCCGTTGATGTCGGTCTGCCGGAAGTAGGTGATGCGCGGCGCGTACGCGAGCGGCAAAATCTTGGTGTCCGGGTTCGGCTCCGTCGGCAGGATCCAGTCGAGCTCGACAAAGTCGTCCATGTCGATCCAGCTAAAATCGTTGTCCGGGATGGTGAAATGCGACACGTCGGGCGCGGCCTCGTCGGGGTGCTGGCCGCTGGCGTGGCCGGTGCTGTTGACGCCGCTGAAGGCGGCGCGGCGGCTGTCCAGGCCGCTGCTCAGGCCGCCGTCCGTCGGGATGCTCTCGGCCGTCTTGCCCTTGATGCGGGCCGAGACGGCGCGGATGTCGGCGGCGGCGAGGTCGAGCTGGCAGGCGTGGATCTTCATGCCCGTGGTGCGGCTCGTCGTCTTGCGGCCCTTGTCGCGCGTGTTGAAGGCCTCGCGGCGCTGGTGCATGTCGAGCATGAAGCTGTCGAAGCGCACCTTGATGCCCGTCGCCGAGATGGCCGTCTCGGCCGGGTCCTCCGGGTCGCGGTGCTTGTACATGTGGCTGAGGAAGAGCGGCGCCAGCAGCAGGTTGTACTTGATCGTCGCCAGGTGCCGCCCAAACTTCTTGCTCGTCTTCTGCTGCCCCGGCCACAGCTTGCCCTGCCGGATCGGCAGCGACATGGGCCCGCTGAACAGCGACCACCACGCGAAAAAGTGCGTAAAGAAGCGCGGCGACAGGTGCACCGTGTTGTACGACCGCGACGGCTCCGAGTTGGACACGGTCCACTCGCGGTCCACCGGCGCGCGCACCGCAATCGACATGTGGATGTGCTGGCTGCGGAAGCCCCGGAAGGCGTCGTACGGCTGCTGCTGCTGCTGCTGGCCATCGGGGCCGGCGTGTGCCTTGGCGTACTGCGGCGACTTGAGAAAAATGCTGTAGTGCGGCGCAAACTGGAAATTGCGCTTGCCGTCGTCAATCGCCCGCTCAAACACGAGGCCCAGCAGCCACTGCACCTTGCCCGACAGCTTCATCACCACCTTTTTGAACGCAGCCCCCGAGTGCAGCGAGTCGGCGAGGGCTGCTCTGCTTTCGCCGTCGCCGCTACTTGCCGACACATCGCGCGCGTGGTGGCTGTAGTCCGGAATGGCCAGCACGTACTCGCCGCTGTCGACCGTCATAAACTGCTTGGGGTCGTCCTCGACGTGGATGTTCCAGCGCACGTCGTTGCGCCAGCACATGAGGAAGCCGGCGCCGTTGCGCGTCACCTGGTAGGGGTCGCGCGTGCCCTTGAGCGCCAGATGCACGCCGCCGTCCTGCTTCCAGGCGATGCGCACGCGCGAGTGGAAGCTCAGCCGGATCTTGTCCCAGAAGCCGACGCTCTCGGACGGGTCCAGCTGCGGCTTGGTAAACGACTCGAGCACCATCATCATGTCCTGGATCGCCGGCTGGTACGACGGCCCCCACGTGATCTCGGTCGGCAGCGACGTGTTGATGTCGATGCGCATGTCCGAGTACGTCTTGACCTGGCTCGTCGTGCGCAGCACGTCAATGGCAAAGCTGCCCGCGCGCGACGCCCCCGGCGCCGTGCTGCGCGGCGGCAGCACGTCCACCTTGACGTGCCGCACCGACTCCGGGCCCTGGAACTCCTCGGCAATCACAAAGTCCGACGCCAGCTCAAACGCCTTGTGCTTGCTCGCCGCCTGGTGCAGCGCCATCGCCGGCACGTGCAGCAGCGGCAGCGGGTAGTCGCGCAGCGACACGCGCACCTGGCCCATGCGGATCTGCACGTGCATCGGGATCAGCAGCGTGTACTGCATGTCCTTGGGCAGGCCCTTGCCGTACTGGTGCAGGAAATCCGGCAGCTCCTGCATGGGGAAGCTCGGCTTGTCAATCACAAAGTGCAGGTCGTCAATCAGCGTCGCCATCAACGCCGGCCGCTGCGGGATCCCCAGCACGTCCTCCTGCTGCCCAAAGTCGTCGTCCGAGATGTGCTCGCCCCACAGCATGTCGCGGATCTCCCGCATCCCGTTGCGCGCCATCAAGAACGCCCGGTCGATCCGCTGCTTCCAGCTCACCGAGTTGTGCTGGTTCAGCCGCTGTCGCGCCTCCTGGATCGACACGTATGCCTGGCCCGTCATGCCCAGGGAGCCGCCTTCGGGATCGTACCGCGGCTGTCGGCTGCCGCCGCTGTTGTCGAGGCCGCGGCTGGCCGCGCTCGTCTGTTTGGTCTTGCTGTGGTGGTTGGGCCGGCGGTCTTCGCTATGACTGCGTGCTGTACCCATCCCACCCATTCCGCTGAATCCCGTACCCGTTCGGCCGCGGGGTGCTGCCGACCGCGCACGGAACTTGCTCGTCTCGCGCCGCGCCTCTTCCTCCTGGATCTTCTTGACCTTGACGCGGAACGCCTCTTCGCGGGCGAGACGCTGCATCTGCTCGACGCGGCCCGCCCGGTAGATGAGCCCCAGCTTGAACTCGAACCCGCCGTCCTCAATCTCAAAGGCAAACCCGCGGCAGCGCACCGAGATCCGCGGCACGTGCTTCGGTCCCTCGGGCACCTTTTGCAAGATGTACTCGTCCGTGCCCGTCTTGAAGCGGTGGTGCAGCTGCTGCACCGACTTGACCGTGTTGACCACATTGTCAAAGATCTTGTACAGGATCAGCTCGTGCGGCACCGCCAGCCGGATCACCTCTGTCGTAATGTCCAGCGACCGCTCCGTCTCGTACCCGGACGTCGGCAGCTTGCGCTTCGTCTCCAACACATCCAGACGTCCGTTCTTGATGCTGACAAGACGCGCCCAGATGCGAGGCATGCGCGGTGCTTCCGCGTGCAGCCGCACCAGCTTCCACGCCACAAACGGCGCCGACCACCGGTGCCGGCCCGTCTCCAGACTGTGGATCTGCAGCATGATGGGCGGGTCGCTCGGCAGGTCGGCCCGCAGCTGCACGAGCGTCGCCTTGCAGTCGACCGCAATGAGTTCGCGAACGGGGCCATCGCTTTCGTTGTTGGTCGAGGGGGTCTCTTTGGTAGGTTCTTCCTCCGGGGGAGGAGCTGGTGTCTGAGACGGCTGCTGAGACGGCTGCTCCGATGGCTGCTCTATCTGCTGGTCCATCTGCTGGTCCATCTTGGCTGCTGCCTCCGTGGTCGCTGCTTCCGCGGCCGCCATCTTGGCCCGGTGCTTCTTGCCGATATCAAAGCTCGGGTGCGCCAGCGCCGACTTGAGCACCGTCGCAGCCACGCCGACACTGTAGTGGCGGCTCAGCGAGTACGTCAGGTGCAGCGTGCGAATGTGCGAGTGGATGTGGAAGACGGGGCCCTGGTTGTCGCTCAGCGTCGAAAAGGCCACCTCGAACCGCGGCATATTGACAAACGGATCCATCTCCCACTTGTCCGCCGACTCGACAATAAACGCCTCCAGACCCCGGGCGTGGATGGCCACCCGTCGACCGTCGCCGTAGTGGTGATGCTTCTTGCGCGGCGTCGCCGGCACCACCGTCAGCAGATCCGAGTCCCGGATGGACCGACTCGCTGTCCGATGGCGCGTTGGACGTCGGCTGTGGCCGTCGGGACCGCTGCCACCGCTGCCAACGCTGCCACCGCTGCCGCTGCTGCCGCCGCCACTATCGAGGCGCTGGGCGCGGTACTCGACCGTCCATTTCTCCAGCTGCACAGCAAGACCACGAGCCTCATCCGAGACGCCCTCGTCGACGCCGGCCACCTCGATACTAAAGTCGGCAGCGTGCATCTGCACGTGCAGCAGCCAGTCCGGCAGGCGGCGCAGGAAATTCAGTCCCTGCACGGGACGAGACGGATGCAGCCGGCGCTTCTCCGGAACGACGCCGGGACGCAGCTGGCGGACAATCTGGCGCAGGCCGTCAATAATCTCGGGCTGCACGAGCTTGACGGAAAAGGTCTGCAGGTTGGCCGAGGCGGCCACGTGGACGTCGGGAGCCGCCGTGAGCTGCGCCTTGACGTCAAAGGACTCGGTGTGCAGCAGATCAAATTGCTCGCCGGCCGACGTCTGGTAGAAGAAGTGGTGCGTCTGCAACCGGAACGACGAGGCGAGGGAGTAGTGGATGTCCTGGATGGGCGAGTGGAAGGACTCCATGTCGAGGGAGATGGACGAGACCGACGAGATGAGCAGATCGAAATCACCCTCGACCGCCGTGGGCGAGCGAGCAGGGAGGGCAATGCGGATCACCGGCTCGTCCATGGAGAACTTGATGGTGGCTTTGGGCAAGAGACGCGAAATAATCATGTGGCGACGGCCCAGCGGCGCTTTTTGAGGGGTAGTGCCGTCTCTAGAGCGAGCAGCAGAAGCAGAAGTAGAATGAGAGGGAGGAGCGGAAGAAGAGGAAGAAGAGGATGCTGCAGCAGGAGAGGCGTGGTGACGACGCTTGGGAGGCTGCCGGAGAATGGCCAGCAGCAGAGGAAGATGACGAGGGCTCAAGTCGACAGAAGGAGATGTGACGACCGAATTGGCCAAGAGGATGTTGGCATTGCGCTCCTCGGCCGAGTCGGCCTTGGCCATCTCGACAGACTTGCTTGGCAGAGTGGTCTTGACCGTCGTCGTCGCCATCGGAATGTACAGCAGCCGCTGCGGCTTGCCCTGGGGATCCTCGACGGCGACGGCAATCGAGAGCGCGGCCGCCAGGGCCTCGTGGGCAATGTCTTTGGGCGAAAAGTACATGCGATGGGCGGGCGTCGTCGGGTCGAGCCGGTGCAGGTCGATGCCGACCTCCTTCATCGACAGGTTCATCCGCAGGACGGGCGCGCCCGTGACCTGGATGGGGTGGGCGTGCTTGGAGATGGACAGGAGGCTGACGGCAAACTGCACCTCGCGGATGCCGCGGAGGATGGACGAGATGAACTCCTTGGCATCGGCCACGGCCATCAAGAATGCCTCGTCGTCTTGGGGAGGGGCAGACTGGCTGGTCGTGGCCGTGGCCGTGGCCGTGGCAGGTGACACGGGGGTACTGGGAGTGCTTGCTGGCTCGTCATACGCGTAGCTAGTGTCTTGTGCGTCCAGATCGATGTCGAGATCCAGATCAGTAGCATCCTTCTCGGTGCCTTCATCCGCCGCGTCGAGATCCTTGCCCTCGCGGATGGCACGCCAGCGGGCAGCGCAATAGCCAAAGTCGTCGTACGGAAGGTGGACGCGGCCAAGCTTGAGCGCAACGGCGGCATCGCGCAGACCGTCGAGCGCATCGTAGAGGAAGCCGTGGATGTTGAGCGTGGCAAGGTCCAGCAGCTCTGTGGCCTCGCGGCCGTGCGGCGTAAAGAGAACCGAGCGCAGGACCATGATCCACTCGGCCTGGTGGAACTCGTGGCTCGGTCTGTTGCCGTCTCTGTTGTCGTCGGCGTCTTTGGCATCTTTGGCATCCTTGGACCTCTTCTTTTGCAACGTGGAAAAGAGAAAGCGGTTGCGGTCGCCCATCTTGTTGCGCGTGTCAACGGCCACGGTCAGACTGCCAAACTGCACCGTGCCAACGCCCGTGACGTGCACCGCCGAGTTGGTGGCCACAATGTCCACCATCCGCAACCAGTGGATGTTGCGATGCAGGCGCTTGAGCCGCTCCTTGAGCGCGCTCAGCTTGCGCCATGTGCGGCTGTGAGAGGGGGTTCCTCCTCCTGTTGCAGCTCCAGAAGCACCGTCGGGAGAAGGGAAGGATGGCGCCGAGGTCGAAGAAGACGAATTGGGTGACGAGGTACTGTCGTCGCCGTCGCCGTCGCCGTCGCCGTCGACCTTTTCACTGTCCGTGTCGCCATCCCGCTTGTCGGCCGCCTCGAGTGTGGCCGTGGCTGCTGCTCCGTCAACTGTGACGGCCAGCTCGCTGACCACAATGCTGAGCCATGTCGGCTGGGAGAAGGTAGGGCGGTGCACGGTCAAGCCGAGACCGCGCACCTCGATCTTGAGGCCATCGCGAGGCACATATGAGAGGCGACGTAAGGAAAAGTAGCCGAGGCGTTGGATAGAGAGACCGGTGACGATGCGAACGATGGCAAAGATAACAAACGATAAGAGGTAGAACAGCACGACGACGCCAAGGACGAACGTCGGGCTAAAGAGGGCCATGGTCTATAAGGCGCAAGACACGGGAGAGCGTTAGCAAAAAGAGGGGGGAAAAAAGGCTATGAGAGAGCTTCCCCAAAGGTGGTCCAAAGGTGGCCCATAGAAGGCAAATAGAAGGCCCATGGGATCTTGAGGGCCATGAGAAGGCTGTCGTAAACTCACTACGCCAGCGTGATTACAGCGTGGCTCGCGTGCTGCACGTTGTGGCCATATCGTTATGCTCGGTTTAAATGGGTTGCGAGGCGTTGCGCGCTGCGGGCGCACGAGGTTGAAAGAAACAGTTCGCGTTCAATGGTCTCGCCTTTGGGTAATGAAGCTGACGATCGTTTGAACTGGCACGCAAAATCGACAAACTGGCCCCGATGCCAGCAGGCAAGGTAGGTACGATGGTCGAAGCGGGTGGGGGGGAAGGAGGCAGGTGTGACGGATGGTAGGTAGGTAGCTCTGGCGTCTACTATCTATCTCTAGGAAGGTGCGGCGCGGAAGCTTCTGAAATTGGAAAGAAGAATGGTCGACAACAGGTTCGAAGAGGAAGGAGCGTCGGCAGGCCGTCGTGATACCCACGGTCGTTGTAAGGAGGGCCTTTGGCAGCTGCTTGCTCCCTGCTGCTGCTGCTGGTCGCGGGTTGCGCCTTCCTTTTTGCTGCGAGATTGTGTGTGCTCCGCATTAGGGGCGATCGTCCCTCGTTCCCATTCTCAAGTTCTGACTTTGCTCGCGCGGAGCTGGCCCACCAAAGAAACGCGCCCGTACGGAGCACGGGTGGGGCGGCAGCGCGCGCTGGAGCGCTGTAGCGCTGTAGCGCTGGTGCGCTGGGAGCTCTCCCCCCCTTGCTCTTACTGCTTTTAGAGCTGTGACTGCTTGAAACTGCTGATAACGGCGTCATTGGCTTTGTTTTCCAGCGACGAATTAGTGAATTAGTGGTCTCTCTCGTCTTTTAGCGCACGCTGACAACTGCCAAAAGGCACTAAAATAGAAAATGACGGAATGCACGGATCTCGACGGATTTGCAGCGGACTCAGCACTCATTTTCTCGGCCGGTTATTACAACGGCTTTGAGCACGACTCCATCGCGCAAAGTAGCATCGGGTAATTGATGCGGAAGTGCGGATGCAGTGGCAAGACCCGAAGGAAAGACGGAAGTGCAGCCACTGGTACTTGTAAAGGGACTCGTCGACGGTCTCCAATCAAATGGTGGTCACGTGATACAACATCGTCGTTATTGATGCAAAGAGATTGTCTTTGAACGATTTGATTTCTATCCAACGCCATCCCATGTCTAGTGATTATTTTTCTTCTTGCCACCCGACTTAGTTCTCTTGTTGCTGCTTTGCGTTTTCCTTGGCCTCTTTGCTTGCCCGTAGTGCTGCAATCTTGTCGTCAATCATGCTGATCTCGACATCGATCTTGAGCATCTTGTCCTCGATAAAAGCGGCATATTCGTCGTTGGATAACGACTTGACAGGACTCCATTTGGAGTCGAGCCAGCTGGTTTTTGATTCAGATGACGTGCTGGGCATCATGTTGAGCACAGCCTGACCGCCAGCACCGACCACGGAAAAGACGGCAATGGCGGGAAGAATGTTTCGTGGGCCGCCTGATAGTTAGCAGGAGTGTGGGGAGAGAAGGAGAAAAGAGAAAGAAAGAAACGTACGAAGAGCTCCGCCAACAAAACCGGCACAGCTTCCGGCCAGCGTGCTCGCCTTGACGCGGTCGCCGTTGGTCATCTTTTCCTCACCACCCCAAGCAGTAATGATGGATTGTCGAGAGCCTGATGTGTTAGAAGATGAGGACGAAAAGGACCAAAGAAAGACGAAGAAGATTGCAGGCATTTCTGTAGAAGAGACCATACCGTAGTAGCTGCTACTCAGGGCAAACCACTGAGCGCCTGTCACGAGAGAAAAGAGCACCGGCGCTGCTGAGCGCACGATACCCGAAGCTGCACCAACAACAAGGCCAACGGCGCCTAAAAAAACATGAGGTTAGAATGGTGCCATGGACACGATTTATGCCAACAGAGAATCCTTGACTCCCTCATTTTCCCCAAGACATACCCGCGCCAAGACCGACTTGAAGACTCGGGGCCAGAATGGCGGCCACCTCGGGCGACACTTGGCCCGGCGCCGGTTTCCGCGGCGTTTCTTGTGACATGGTGCGTATGTCTGCGATTTTTTTAAGATGAGATGTATATGAGATGACTTTATCTAACTCATTCCCGTCTTCTCATCAACGATCAGCGGGCTGAACTGAACAATATTCAAATGATCAGCGAGCCTCAATCGCAGAAAAGCTGCAACTTAAGTCAGTTTATGGCTTCCAAGCAAGGGGTAGGCAGAATATGCAAGCTAAACTCACATGGGCACTGTGCAGATTATTCCGTCGGGCCGCATTGTGCAGACAGCAATGAGAGCTGCTATCGATGATTGTGCGTCGTGAGTCGTTGCAGAAGGCTTGAGACTTTGACGTAAAAGTTGATGCACGTGAATGCACACGTGCTAAAAGTGCGCCTCACAGTGTTAGAGTGCTCTAAACACTGTCCATTTTAGGTTCTCTCACGTGATTTGAAGGTCGCTGCAGAATGTACGATGCAAGATGCAAAAATTGGCAAGGGAAACCTCTCGAGCCAGTCTGAAAAGGAAAAGGCGTCCTACGCAATCCGCCCAGCTGTGACAAGTGCAGAATGACAGATCAATGCACAATGGATGCAATGTGTTCCACGTCGCAAGCGGCCAAGACAGCAGCTGCGCAACGACCCAAGGACAGTGCGAGGACAATATTGGTACAGTGTTTGTACGGAGCAGGCCCCACGACGGTTTAGCGCAGCGCCATGTGCGGGCCCACAACTGATCAAAAAAATAAAATAAAATAAAAAATAAAAGCAAAAAATCGAGCAAATGCAGAAAAAAGCCCCCACTAGTGGCCACCACCAATCTGCACATTCTAATTTTTTTCTGTGAGTTCTTTCAACCCCGTTTTGGCCCTTTTTATCCTCTCACGGAAAAAAGCACCACCGCTGTCACCCTCATCACGACCACCGTCACCACACCCCCCCCCCCCCCCCTCGTCACAGCCCGCAACACCGTGCGACGCCGACGACGACCGTTTTTTCAAAACTATTTGCTGTGCCTTGCTGCCCGCTCAGCTGCGCGCAGTCTCCGAGTCAGCATACCCGATCGCAGTGATTTCTCCGATCGCACCTTCCCCGCCAAGGACCCTTAAAAAAAGGTCCTGCCTTCCTCCGACCCTCCCCGGCACCTTCTCTCTTTCCCTCACCACCTCGCCCGCCGTCCGATAGCCCCGCCCGTGGCCATCGCCGATATTCCTGTCTCACCACTGAAACAAACTGCTGCTCGATCGCCTTTTCGTGCGCACCCACGCCGCCCGGCCTCGCTTTTGCGCTGCACAACGCCGCGCGCATCACCAGCAAAAACCCTCAAACCGTCATCATGGGTGCGTCATGTCGTTCTGCCGGAGTTGGATGCTTGTCGATGGCTCTTGGTCCCCGGCTCTGATGGATAAAGGAGCCGTCGATCATGGCCGTCGATCTTCAGCCTCGAGGCGTTTGACGGACTCGTTCCCGTCCTGATCTTTGGTCTCGTCGATCATGATCCTGCATGGGTAGTCCTATATATTGTTTTGTCCATCATGCTAACTTTTTGCTCAGCGCCCAAGAAGAAGGAGGTGCAGAAGCTCTCCTACAATGAGTTCATGACCGATAACTGTATGTAACCCTTGCTCGACTCGACGACATCGCTCTTGAGAAAGCAGCTCTCAAAACTGTCCGTGTCCATGTCCACGATGAACCTGTTTGCTAACTCTTGCCACAGCCTTTGGAGGATCGTGGGCCGACGAGGTCGAAGAGACTGTCGGTAAGCTACCATCCCCGTCCATCCGTCGCTATACATTGCACATCTGCCGAGCATCTCGACCGATGTAACCTCTTCTCGTCGCCAACACGTTCCCTCTTGGCCATCTCTCTTGCTCTCGCTCTCTCTGTCTAACACGCCGTGTCCCCAGGTACCCAGGCTCTTCCTCCCCCGGAGCGTCGCTCCAACGGTTACTACGGTGGCAGCTCGTCGACCAACGACCGCGGTATGTGTTTTTTTTTTTTTTCCCTGGGAATTCTCTTTCCCTATCCTTTCCTTCTTCAGAGTCTAACCTTTGCCCAGGCTTCTCCTCCTACCGCGAGCACGTTCCCCAGCGCATCCCCGACAAGCCGCCCTACCTTGTCCACCTTGGCAACCTCGACTACGAGATCCAGGAGGCCGATATCCGCGACTTCCTTGCCGAGTGCGAGGTCACCAGCGTCCGTCTGATCGAGGACCGCGAGACTCACCGTCCCAAGGGCTTTGGCTACGCCGAGTTTGCCACTGTTGACGACCTCAAGAAGGCCCTCAGCCTTGACGGCGTGAGCTTCCGTGGCCGCAACATCAAGGTCAAGGTTGCTGATCCTCGTAAGTATTTTGTGCCATACCTTGTTCTTCTTTTTTCTTCGGTCTCGCCCTTCTAACACATCCCTGCAGCCAAGGAGCGCGAGTTCCGTGGCGAGTCGTCACGCGACCTGCCCTCGTGGGAGCGCAAGGGCCCCCTGCCTGACCTTCCCGGTCGCGAGAACAACCGCCGCATGGGCGGTCCCGACTTTGCCGACCGTCGTCCTCCTCGCGAGGCCGCAGAAGAACGCACCTGGGAGCGCAAGGGTCCTCTGGCCCCTCTCCCCCAACAAGAGCGCACCGTTCCCGACCTCGGTGCTGCTCGCGACGCCAACCGCAACAACCTTGCCGTCGACGGCCGCTCCGAGTCGTTCCGCGGCAACCGCAGACCCTCTCCGGCCTGGGGTGAGGCCCGCACCGATGCTGGCCCCATGGCTGCTGCTGCTGGTGGCCCTGGCGCCCGTGGTCCTCGTCGCGACTTCTCGGACCGCCCGGAGCGTCCCGAGCGTGTCCCGACGGCTGCCGAGCGCGATATGCAGTGGCGCAACAGCATGCGCCCCGACGCGCCTCCTGCTGCTGCGGCTGCTGCTGCTGCTGCTGCTGCACCGGCCGAGTCTACCGAGACTCCGGCCTCGCCGGCTCCCGCTGCCGCTCCGGCTCCCGCTAGCCGCCCAAAACTGAACCTTGCCAAGCGTACCGTCTCCGAGGCTCAGCCTGCTGATGCTGCTTCGCACGCAGCTGGCGACAGCAAGGCGAGCCCCTTTGGTGCCGCCCGTCCTATTGACACGGCTGCCCGTGAGCGCGAGATTGAGGAGAAGCGCCAGCAGGCTCTCAAGGAGAAGAAGGAGGCCGAGGAGAAGGCCAAGGAGGAGCAGCGCAAGGCCAAGGAGGCCGCTGCCGCTGAGGCCGCTGCTGCCAAGACTGCTGCCGCTGCCGAGGCTGCCAAGGAGCAGCCGGCCACTCCTGCCACCGCTGCTGCTGCTGCCCCGGCTGCTGCCCCGGCTGCTGCTACCCCGGCTGCTCCTACGACGGCCGCTGCCGTTGTTGCCGCTGCCGCTGCTGCTGAGCAGCCCGCTGCTGGTGCTGCTGCCCCTGCTGCTCCTGCTGCGGCTGCTGCGGCTCCCGCCACGGCTGCTGCTGCCGTCGCTGCTGGTGCTGCTGCTCCGGCTTCGGATACTGCTGCTGCTGCCACCAAGGCGGCTCCGGCCCCTGCACAGAACGGTGCTGGCGCGAGAGGCAACAACGGTCCTCGGCCAAGAGGCGAGCCCCGCGAGCCCCGCGAGCCCCGCGACCAGATCCACAACACAAAATCGCGTGCCAACGAGAGCGGCAACTGGCGCCAGTCGTCGGGTGCTCGCAACAACGGTCCTCGCGGTGACGGCCCTGGCGGTCCTCGTCGCGGCAGCGGTGCGCCAAGAGGTGCTCGCGGTGACGGTCAGGGTCGCGGTCCTCGCGCCAACAGCGGCAACAACAACAACAGCGGTGCCAAGTCTGGTGCTGCTGCTGGTGCCGGCGCTGCTGGTGCTGCTCCTGCTGAGGGTGCTGCTGCTCCTGCCCCGGCTGCGGCCGAGAAGGCCTCGACCGGTCCGGATGAGGACGGCTGGGAGACTGTGCCGAACAAGGGCCGCCGCAACAACAAGCCTCGCGTCCAGTAAACGCGTCACGGCTGGGCGGCTTCTCTTTTTTTTCTCCCCATGTTCCCTGTGTGAGGTTGTCTCCTCTGCCCCTTTTTTTTTTGCCTCGTCTTGTCCTCCTCTCCTTTTGCCGTCCGTGTCTCTCCTCTCCCGGTCGTTTGTCTTTCAAAAAAAAGCCCCGCAGCCACCCTCCAAGTCTCCTTTTTTTTCTTCCTTTAGTGCAGCGATTTTTGCTCTCTTTTTTTTTGCCGAGCTTTTGGCTTGTTTTTTCTTCCTTCCTCGACTCCATTGAAAACGGAAAAAAAAGGGGGGGTCACATCACTTTAAGACTCTTTTGGAGTTGATCTTGGTACCCCCTTTTTTTCACCGTGTTGTTTCTTTTTCTTGAGGATTGATTTTTTTCTGGACAAGGAAACTCACAGGTCCTTGTTATTTTTTTGGGTCATTTCTTGTTGGGTCCTTTATGGACTTCGTTCTACCCACAGGACAAGGGGAAAAAAAAAGAAAATGGTAGGAACGAAGAGCAGGAATTAGTTTGGGCAAGGAAAAGGACAGCGCGGATGGCCGTTTGGGTTTTTTTTGTTTTTGGACGGGACCGGATGGGGAAAAACCAGTGATGGAAAAAAAGAGAGAAGGAGGACAGGAAGGGAAAATATGGACGAGGGGAGACATGATCTCCTTTTTTTTCCTTGGGGAAAAAGGGGGGCGGCCGTCTTTTTATGCTTCTCTTTTTTTTTTTTTTGTCATGTCTATTTTTCCTTCATGTCCCTCTCATGTCTTTTTTTCTGTGTTTTTCATTTTTCTTTTCATGTTGTCACCGGGGCCCCAAAAGAACTTGCAATGGTGTTTTTTTCATTTCATCTCCTTGGCTTTTGATTTTTTTTCTTCTGCCTTTCTGTTTCTTCGTTGCGTTTCTTTTTCTTTGAAACTCTCTTCTATTACATCTTTATGGGATTATTTAATAGAGTGATGTGATGCAAGTGTTCCATTGTGTATCCATTGTATAAAAGGGTATGAATGTGAATACAAGAGTTCCGTGTATGCTTTTGACGGATGCTTTTTTCTTTTCTTTTCTTTTTTTTTTTGGCTTGGGTACCTAGGTATTTCTCTTAGGTTTTCTTTTTATTTTTATTCACTTCTCTACTCCTCCCATTCCCTTCCTTTACCGCTTCAGCGTCTTTTGCTTCTCAGCATCACGGGCAACACGACGTCCCTCGACCAGCAGACCCTTGCGACGACGCACACCGTCCATGTAGCGCTTGGCCACATTCTCACGGTCACCAATGGTGCCCAGATCTTCTAGGTCGTCCTCGGTAAACGGAACCCACAGCGGATCCTCGTCCAGCACCTCGAAACCGGCAAAGATGAGCTGGGGCTGGGCGGCACCGCTCGTTCTCTTGCGCATCTCGTCGGCAAAACCAAACGACTCGGCCACGGGAAGCATGGCCATAATCGTAAAGAAGGGCGTGCCCTCCTTCATCGTTTCCGACTGGACGCGTCCACGACGACGCGTCAGCACGTCGTACACACGACCAAGAACCTCGGCTATCACGGTTAGCAATGGGCATCTCTTACAGGATGGTCTAGAGAGAACCTCCCCCTCCCGCCCTCAATAAACTTACTGCTTGCTTGAATCTCGCACGAGTACATGGCGAGAAGAATGCGCGGCGACCAGTCGAGGAAGCCCTTGTGGATGGCCTGCTGCACGGTCTTGATGACCTCACCCGTCAGGCGGCCGAGATGGTCGCGAACCAGCAGACCCTGGCCGTCATCGTCGGCCGCGGCATCGTCCGGGTCGCCCACCTTGATCTCCTCGATCACGACGGCCACACCTTGCACGGGCTCGTGACACAGAGGGCCCTGTGCCATGGCCAGCTGGAAGGCATAGACGATCTTGTCGGCAAAGTGGGCGGGAGAGATGCGCTCGTCGGCGTCAATCTCGTTGTTTTCGTTAGCCTCCCCCTTTTTATCGCCTCCAAACAGCTTGGTCAGGCACTGCGAGGCCGTTCCATCGACAAGCAGATTGGGGCCGATACGGCGCGGGCCAAACGCCACTGTACGGTCCACAACGCCCTTCCATGCATCCGCACCACCCGAGCTCTTGGCCTCAAAGTGGCTCTGCAGCTGCTTCTTAAAGTCCTCGGGCGACAGGACGTTGTCGTCGCCGCCCAGCTCGTCGTTATCGGTAGCCACCTCCTCTTGCTTCTCAGAGCCGTTCTCGCCGTTCTGATCATTCTGCTCGTCATCGTTTGCATCTTCTGCCTCAGTCTTGGTCACCACTTCCTTCTTCTCCTCCGTCGTCAGACCGCGAATGCTCGTCGAGTGGTGGGCCAAAAAGTCCGTGACGGCCGCCGGCAGAGGACGCACGCGGACCGTGACGGCCACCTGCTTGGAGCTGGTGGAGGCCTGCACGACACCACGGCCGAGCTCGCGGTTCACGGGCGGCCGCATCGTCTCGTCCGACGCACGCACGGCCGTCTCGCGGTAGGGGACAATGGGCGCGCCCGCCGTGATGGCACAGCGAGCAAACCGCTCGCGAAGATCCAGCAGACAGCGCTCGAGGTGCAGCTCGCCAGCCGTCAGCAGCACGTGCTCGCCCGTGGCCGAGGCTTCGTACTCGGCACAGGGGTCGCTCTGGACCAGCAGGCGCAGACCGCGGATCATCTTGTCGAGATCGGCCGGGTTGTCGGGCTCGAGGGCAACGCGCACAATGGGCCGGCCGGTCGTGCTGGCCACACCCGCCAGGTTGACCGCACCGTCGACCTGGCTGCAGAGCGTGGCCGACTTGAGCACGTAGCTGTCGCTGGTGTCTTCGTTCTCCTCGTTGTCGAGGCCGCGGATGCCAAAGACGACGCCGGCGGGGACGCAGTCGAGGCTCTCGAGCTGGCGGCCCATGATCATGTACAGCGCCGTGACGGTGACCTGGCGCGGCGTCGGCTGCTGGTGCGGCCGCGCCGGCGAGAACTTGGGCGGCAGCACGTACACCTTGTCGCCCACCGACAGCGTGCCCGAGTAGATGCGTGCAAATCCAATGAGGTGCTCGCGCTCTGCCTTGTTGGCGTCGTCCTTGCTGTTGCCGTTGTTATCGGCGGCGGCGGCGGCCGTCTCGCCTAGCCGCGCGCCCGTAAGCGCATTGATCAGCTGTGTCTCGTCGTCGCCGTCCGTCGCTCCGTTGTTACCGGCCAGTCCGCTCTCCTGCTGCAGACGCGCAGCAATCTCGGCGCGCTTCTTGCGAGCGAGCTCGCGGGCCTCGTCGGGACTCAGCGCATTCGTTGTGCTGCGGCGGTTCTCGGGCAGCTCGCTCTCGGGGACAGAGACCATCTTGCTGACGTAGACGACGACCGGCTGGCCGGCCGCCTTGTCAAAGCTGACCATGGCATGGCGGATGGCCGGGTCAATGTGCTCGGGGTCGGGCGAGCGGTCCAGCAGATCAGGCATGCGGTCCGCCTGGGCCGTGCGCGGCGATGGCAGCGACTCGATGACGGAGACGAGCAGGGCCACCGACAGCGGCAGCCAGCTGGCAAAGACGGTCGTCATGAGCTGGCGGGGGTCGCGCGAGCGGCGGACGTGCGGGGGGATGTTGATGTTGAGCGACTTGGTGATCTTGTCGAGGGCCTCGGGGTTGGGCTGGCCCGTGGGCTGGCCGGCGGCGCCAGGGAGACCGGTGTTGGCCGTGCCCATGGTGGCGCTGTAGACGGCCCAGATGGGCTCGAGGACGAGCTGGACAAACATGGGCTTGAGGTTGCGGCCCTTGAGGTGCTTGGGCGCGAGGATCTTCTTGGTCTTGGGGTCGAGGTAAAAGTTGCCCCAGAGAACCTTTTCGAGGACGCGCGGCTTGATGCCCAGCTTGCGCTCGTACAGCGCGGCAAACTGGCGCACCGTAAAGGCCCAGCCGTCGACGGCGCTCGAGAAGATGACATTGTTCTTCTCGGGCGCAAAGTAAATGTCCTCGTCGTCGCGCTCCTCGTACGTGTCTGTGTTGGGGTCCTCGGCAGAAGGAACATCGCCCGCTGCGCCGCCAGCACCACCACTGCCCCGGGCCGCTGCTGCCGCCACGCGCTCGTCCATGCGCTCGCGCCAGTTGAGATCCTCCTCCATGCGCTCGCCCTGGAAGAAGCTGCCGAGCACCGCATTGACCTGCTCGAGCAGGCGCGTGACGTGCTGGAAGGCGTCCGCGGGCGTCATCTGCAGCTCCGTGATCAGCCGGTCCATCTTGTTGATGACGAGCAGCGGCTTGAGCTTCTCGGTCCACGTCTGCCGCAGCACCGTGACGGTCTGACTGCACACGCCCTCCACGGCGTCGACGAGCACAACCGCGCCGTCGCACAGCCGCGACGCCGTCGACACCTCGCTGCTAAAGTCAATGTGGCCCGGAGAGTCGATCAGGTTGACCAGGTAGTCTTGCGCCTGCGGCTCCGAGTCCGGGCCGTTGGGCCGGCGCATCATGGAAAACAGCAGCGAAATGGCCGACGACTCCATCGTGATGCCGCGCAGCTGCTCGTCCGGTCGCGAGTCGAGGTACCGGATCTTGCCGGCCATCTTGGGCGAGATGATGCCATTCGTCGCGAGGAGGGCATCTGTCAACGAGGTCTTGCCGTGGTCCTGAGCAGGGGAAAGGGGGTTAGAAGGCTGTGTTGGAACGATACAAGCTGATGTCGATGTCACTTACAACATGGGCCAGAATGCAGATCTAGGTCAGTTAGCAAAATTCATCCCTGTTGCATTCATCATCCTCTCCGTCTCTCTTCTTGTTCTCTTTTTCCCCAAACTCACATTCCGCACGTTGTCGCCGTGCTGCTGCAACGCCGCCAGCCGCTCCGGACTGACGACAGGCATCTTGGCTGTATGGGAGGATGGTCGTTGATTATGTGTATTTGTGTCGTTCTAAGCTCCGAGTAGCTCTCTTGTCGATGTTGAGGTGCTTGTGATGCTCGTCGCTATTTGTAGACCTTGAGGGATGTATCCTGGGTTACGTGGGCTGTCGTCGGAAGGTACGTCCGACGTCGGTCCTTCCCTTTTGAGCTTTTTGTTGGAAACCCTCTCTCGTCTGGAATCGATCACGTTACATGCAACCGTGATTCTCGTCCTTTTGCTCGTTCGAAACCTTTTCCGTTACTGTGCAATGCCTTCTCAAAGCCAAAGCCCGTACACGACCCATCACAATGGCTCATACTGGCGTCATTTTTTTTTTTTTTTTGGTCGCGCGCCCGCCACCAAAGAGGCGACTTTCTTCTTTGCGGGTATAGCGCGTTTTACAGCGTTATAGCGTTATAGGTAGCGTTATAGCATGCTGCATGCGCGCTGCCAAGTGCCAAAACTGCCTGCCTTACAGGCTTACTACAGCGACCTTCCCCGCCGGAACGCCCTTTTTTCCGCCCTTGATCCCCACTATGACAGCACACTGCATCGATGACGCATCACTTTTTCGAAAAAGTCCAGACTTTTGACGTAGTACTCTGTATTGTTTTGATACTACCGTCTTGTCTTGAAAAGTTATTTTACATCCTTCGTAAGAATAATCCCAAAAGAGTACATGAAATACGCCGCTTGACAGACCACCAGATATTAACACCGAGAGTAATAAACCAAAAAAAAGCAAGAGTAGGAAAGGTAGCAGAGAAGAGAGAAAGAAAGACAAGAGCAGAAAGCTGAGACGTACAAAAAAAGAATAAAAGAAAAAAAGAAAAAAGAAAAAAAAAACACTCAGACCCCATCACGCCGCGCAAGAATGAGAAAAGAAACATTAAAAATCATACTTCCACACTGCCACCTACACCTTGGTGACAGAGGCTCCGCCGGGACTCTCGCCCTCCTCGTCCTCGTCGTCACTGGTAACGACGTGCTTGAGGGCCGCTGCTTCGCCCACTTCCATCTCGTGTAGTCGCTTCTTTTGTGCTTTTTCCTGTGCCTTTTCGGCCTTGTCGGCGGCCGTCTTTTCGCGAGATATGTTTTCGGAGGAGGACGACGACATCCGCCGCAGAGCCTGCTCGCCCGACATGACCTCGAATTCGCCCTCGTCCTCGGAGCCCTCTTCGTCATCGTCTTCATCGCTATCGCTATCGTCGGATGGAACGGCCGCTGCGAGGGCTGCACCGCCGCTGTCACTTGGTTTCAACAGTGCACCCTCAATGGCGCTGGCACTCGCTCCCGTGGTCTGAATCGATGTCAAGGCTCCGGAAGGACTGCGGATCAGGACACCAGGCGTCGGCAATTCCTCGCTGCTGGCTGGATTCGTCGTGGACGTGCTGGCAGCGTTCTTTTCGGCCTCTCCTTCGCCCGCCCTCACTGGTGACTGCTGGCGTGACCGCCGGCCGAGGTACTGGTCCACGTTAAACGACTTCATCGTGGGATCAAAGGCAGCAGGGAGGCCAATGGCTGTGGCCACCTTGTGGGCTTCTTCGTCGGCCGAAATGCGCGTCTCCAGGCCGTATGCGCTGCTGCTAGCGTCGTCGAGGTTGGCTTCGTGCACGCCGTGTGTCGGCGCCAGCATGGCCACGTAGCTCTGGCGAGTCGGATCGTTGGTCCGCTTCTCCTTCTTCTTTTGGCGCTTTTCGTAGTCGCGCACAACAACGGTCGGAACGGGTGAGTACTGAAGACAGTACTTGGAAAATGAGTTTTTGTTGACAAGACCCTGAAAGCCGCCGAGTGATCTACCCCTAGTGCCGACAACCAGCATTGATGGCTCGTAGACTTGGATCTGCCATCGAGTTAGAACAAGTAACAACGTGTATGGGAACAAAGAAAGAAAAAAAAAAGACTGCAAAATCCAAACACCCCCGGGGAATTTTGACGCACCAGCTTCTGAAAAGTATCATGCAGCTTTCCAACGGCATATTCGAGTTTGATGCTGATGGCGCAGTGCTCCGGGATCTTGGCCTTTATGCGCTCGACCATCTTATCGGCCCTCAGTTTGTAGTTGCGCTCCTCGACAGTGCGTGCATCCTTGTCGACAACGTGCACGCAAATAACCTCGTCGCCGTCGTCGGCATACTCCTCGAGCAGCCATTGCAGCGCAACATCCGAGTGGGTGTTCTGGTCAATGCCGACCATGACGGTGCGTGAGCGGCGGCGCGGTTGGTAGCCATAGTGGCTGATGCTGAGCGTGTAGCCGAGCGTGTTGCATTTAGTGGCCTCGCCAATGGGAATGTTGTCAAAGCCGACATGTTTTCGGAACCTGGTCGCAGGTAGAGGCTGTGTTAGAGCTGTCATTGCTGAAAGATGCGGGGGAACAAAAAAGGGTGCAACGAATAATGAGGTCGAATGGATTTGGATAGACGGGTGCCTGGAAAACAATAAAAAGAAACAAGTAGGAAAGAGATACACAGGACACAAAAAGGTAAGGGTGGGAAAAACAAAAGAGAAAAAGAGCAAAAGAGAAAAGAGCTCAGGACTATCCCGCTACTTGCGAAAAACTGAAAACGAACAGGCGGCTCGTGAGCAAAGCACATCGGCGGGGTGGCAATACTTTTCGCAACAAGTGCAGAACGGGTGGGCTCAGCCTCTCCAGCACCCGACAGTGACCTCTAGCTTTCCAATGGTGCCTGTGAAGCAAAAGAGGCGTTCTTTTGGCCCGAGCTTTTTGGGTAGGTTCTTTCGGGGACTTGGTCCTAGCTGGCGGCTAGTGGCCGAGAGTAATGTGGTTCTTCTCTCAAAGGGGGACAGATGAGGGGGTGTTTCCAGCACTAATGCGTGGGGTGATGTGGATGATCTCTCGCTCGAGGTCTTCCTGTAGGTTGTAAAATGGAGAATAGAGCGAAGCTAGCGGCACTGAGCCACCTCTAGCACGTCTAGGCGCCAAGAATAAAAACCCAAGAGGAGGGACCGACACGAACCGGGCATGACGGGTCCCAACTTGGCTATCTTGGCTTCTTGTTCCGTTCCCACGAAGCATCGCCAGAGCTCATCCAGCCGGCTTGGCTGCACTCGCAACACTTGGCGCAGCACAGAATAGCAGAACATCAGAAGCTCAGCAGCACAACACGACGCACTTGCTCGCGTGCTCGCGTGCTCATTTGCTCATTTCTTCTCTTTCTCTTCTCTCTTCTTCTTCTTCCTCGTCTTGTTCTCTTCTTTGTTGACAAGGCTCGCACGATGCATTCTTTGCACAACCAACCCACCCTCCACGGTGATGCTGATTTCTTACCTAACTGGTGCCGGCGATTGTTTCCGGCCGGGTCTCTGGTGCCCTTGCGGGAGATGATGGCGCGTTGCGCGGAAGGACACTGAAGACGACGACATTTTGCGCGAGACGCTGTCGCTGTTGTTAGCGGCAGCATCGCCGTCCACAACGGAGCTGGCGCGTCGGCTCGGCTCGGCGTCGCCTGTCGGGGTTGTTGCCATGGGACTGGTGGACAGAACGTCGGATCCGAAAATGGTGCTGGGCTCCCTAGGCGGCGGCAACGCAATACTCAGCCTGGGCCGGCCGTTGCCGTCGCTGTTGGCTCGCTGCTTCTCGATCTTGAGCTCGCCAATGGGGGGTGGTGCAGTCGCTGGTATCGGAGCTGCTGAGGGGACGGAAACCGCCGGCACCGTGGGGATTGCAGGCAACACAGTGATCGTTTTTGGGCTGGCCGCAGGCGTGCTCAGATTGAGCACGGGTGCCTCGGGCGCCACGGATGCTGTCGACGCCACCGACAACTGCGGGCTAGCATCGCTGGTGTTGGCCCCAGCAGCATCCTGTGCACTGCTGCTTGTGCTGCCATCGCCACTGGTGGTTCTCGAGAGCGGGGACTTTTGTGCCGTCAATGTTGGAGATGACGATGCCGACGAGGCTGTCCTGTTTGGCTTCAACCGTTTCGGCACAATCGATCTGCGCGAACCTGCGCCCATCGCGTCGCGCTGTAGCTGGGTACTCGTGTCGCGTAGATAGAGGGATAGCCGTCTGCTTGCCACTCTCTCCGAGTAGTCTGGTGCCTCGTTTGTTTCGGGATGGGCCTCTTCAACAGTCTGTTGTTCTTGGTTTTTGTTCTTGATTTTTTTTCTCGCTTTTTTCCCGACAAGTCTTTCGAGGAGAAAAGGCTGTGCGGGCTCTTCTTTCCTAGGTTTTTATCCTGGATCGAGGAGGGCTTCCGGTTGAGCGTTCATTTGCAGTGAAAAGCGACGATAACCATATAATGTAAAGGGAAGAATACTTTGTAGATGAGAAAAGGTGGGAAAGAATGGAAGGGTCAAAAGGCGGGTAAAAATTGTAGCTTTGGCTGTGATGACGGCGTGGTGGCAGAGATCACAAGAGAAACAAAGGACGTGAGACCTCCAAAGCTTACAGGCCCAAATAAAAAGCCCAATGGAAGGGAAAGCACTCTGGGGAAAATGGATTCACTCGGTGGGCCGGCTTGTGTGTACTCACTCAGTCACGGCAGGTGCAAAAAGGAGAAACTGAATGGGGAAGGAAAGCAAGGGAGCAAAGAAGAATAAAAGGACAAAAGCAGCAGCGGAACGGATCACCAGCAGGACGGCCGGTCAAAAAGAGAAGGAGCACAGAGCTGTGTTTGCACAGTTGCGGCAGGTGCGACCTGTGGTATCTTTTGGTGCCTTCTACATCTGTGCGGTGCCGTACTACGATATCGTTTGTCACTGCGTCCACGAACGGCAGGTGCGACCCAGATTCCCCCAGAGCAGGGCGGGTGTCAGTGCGCAGCACACCACTGGTGTCTCGCCGTACCACTTTGTCGGCAGATCTGCAACCGCGTAACCAGCCCGCTTGTCCACATACTCTGTAAGAAAAACGAGAAAAATAAAAACCATTTGAAAAAGCAAAAAAAAAAAAAAAAAAGAAAGAAAAAAGGCAAAAAATTAACCCCCCTACCCCCCCACCGAATCATGCGCTGTATCCATCTCACTTGTGTGCATTCCCTTTGTAGAAGAGTGCTCGTCAGGCTGCAGACCGCTCTGCCGGGAAGGTGCGTTCCGGGCGACGCTACGGGTTCCTTCCTGTTCTGGACTCTTTGTCATTTGTCTGTATTACTCCTCCACCACCATATAAAACTGTTGAAAAGCAAAAAAAAAAAAAAAAGAGCCTGCGTCGTATGTCCGTTTATCTGCTCGCTCTTCCCCCATGACATCTATATCATACATGTATCATATGGCGTCCTCCCCCCTCTACACTCCTACCTCTCATCTCTCTCCCCCGTCTCTCTCTCTCTCTCTTGGCACCGAGGCCTCCCGCTTGGATGGTGTGATGTGTGTAAGGATGCAGCCGACGCATGTTAGGTGGTACCTGCACCGCTGACAGGTCCCAAAGATGGCAATGTATATTTTAGCGCATTTTAGTGCCGGGTGTACATGCGGGAGCTGCCTGTTGGGCGGGCCGCCATGTACCGCCCAAGTAGCTCTCATCTGCTTATTTTTTTTCTTATTCTTTTTGTGTATCACTGTCACTTTTGCCTCTTGGCCATCACTTTGCATATATGATACGGGATGAGGAGGAATGCATTCAGTCTGCAGTCTCCACGAGGGGTGCATGGACTGCACAGGCTTCATGTCGCCTGCACGGTCCGCCGCGACCCCTTGCCAGCAACTCATTTTCCTCTGCTTGGGCGTCAATGCTTGGCGACTTGGCGGAGACTTCCCTCGGCCCTGCGATTACTCGCATGCATTCTGTAATTATTACTAAAGAGCTAGAGGTAGGCTGCAGATACAATACGGAGTATGTTCCCTTCCGCTGTGCGGGAACGAACCGAACAAGACAGATGGCGGTGAGCCCTCGTGTTTCTCTTTTTTTCCCCATTTTCGGCATCATGATCAATGAGAGGCGGTTGGTACCGTTCCATCTCTTTCATCCTTGTGTAACTCTTGGTGGCCTGTCGTCGAATCATGTTTCAACGTGATATCAACGTACGATGAAATGAACAACAGATACCTACCTACATAGGTGTTGAAGGAACCAGTGGGCATACACTTTTTTCTCTTTTTTTTTCTCTTTTGTTCTACCTAGGTTCATCCTCTTTTTTTCTTTTTTTTTTTCGAACAACTTAAACTAAAACAAAGCAATACTACTTACCCCGGTACCTAGGTAATCACCTGCCCGTACAAAAATGCTTAAAATTCCTCTTATCTACGGAGTACCTACAGGTAGGTATGTACCTAAGATAGGTACATGTTTCAACCTCTGCCTCAAATCTACCTACCTCCCGTTTCATCATGAATTAATTTTATAACTTTTTATTTTTTATCCTTTTAAAACACCGCCACGACAAGGTCCAAAAGAGACCCCATGGATACCAAATAAAGTCAACGTAAAAATCAAAATAACAAAAACAAAATAACAATAATGCTTCCAGAAACCCAGAAACCCCAACCTAACCATCGTCTAGGTCATCCCAGATCATCCTGCTTGGCCACATAAACCGAGGCCAAGACCAATATTTTACTTTTCATTCCCCATAATCTTTTTTGTCCTTTTTTTTTACCTGTTAAATTTTTTTTTTTTCCTTTTTGAATGTTGCCAGCCTGCCAAGACGCCACCAGCTCACACCGCAGCCAGTGGCCAGAAAGAAAGGATGAAAAGCTGTTAAACAGTATTGCCCCTGCTCTTTGCGGTGAGACGATTCGATGCTGGTGTATCTCACATGATCAGTATTGCCGCGTGGCGCTTATCATGCAGACACTCTCAATGCCGTGCTTCGACCGTCCCATCTGTTTTTTGTGTCTTTGGGAGGGATCTACTGGCAAACAACCAATTTTTGTTTCCGGTAGACGTGCAGGGTCCGCCGTTTACGCGTAGGTCCGCGACAGGTTGCGCAGGTACCAGTCGACCAGCTTGCGGCCTACCTTGGCCTCGGAGACGTGAATGAGGTCCTGTTTTTGTTAGTAAGAGAAATGGAGAGGCTTCAAAGCGTATTATTATCAACAACAACACAGACACAATACGTACTCCCTGCATGGCGTAGTCAAGGTCGCTAACGTTGACCCACTCGCCGTCCAGCAGCTTCTGGTCGTTCCAGCGCAGCTGCTTGGTGCGCTCCTTGTTGATGATGAGCCACGAGCGCAGCTCCTCGGGCCGGACGTCGAGGAAGCCGGCCAGCTTCTGCAGGTCCATGGTGGTGTACAGACGCAGGTACGACTTGACGGTGGGGCTCCACATGTTGGTCTTGACCTCGTCCATAAAGACGGCGAGGTGGTGCTCGATGGGGTCGACGTTGGCCTCGGGGTGGTCAAAGTCCGGCGGCACGGGCGAGATGAACTTGGGGCAGGCGGCGCGGAAGAGCTCCTCAAAGATGGGCAGCGACTCGGGGCCGCCGCGCTGCAGCTTGAGCAGCTGGTCGCCGTACTTTTCGCGCATCTGGGTGTGCACGGCGTCGTCGAGACGCGTGGGCTGGAAGGCGACGCAGAGCGCAATCAGGGCGTACATCTGGTCGTTCTTCTTGGTGATGGAGTCGTACTGCGCGTTCTTCTGGAAGTTCTTGGTGCGCGACACGTACACCAGGATGTGGCTGAACATGCGGATGGCGTCGGCGTAGCGGCGCATCATCATGTACGAGAAGCCAATGTAGTAGTAGGTGGTAAAGTGCGCCGCCATCACGCGCGCAAACATGGCCTTCTTGTTGAGCTCAATGTCGTCCATCGTCTTGAGCGCCAGCGAGAAGTCGCCCAGCAGCGTGTGCACGCGCAGCAGACCAATGATGGAGAAGTAGCCCAGCATGCGGTACAGGTTCTTGGAGCCGTACTCGCCGGCCACCGCCGCGGGGTCCTCGTTGCGCTTCTGCGCCGCCAGCTGCTCCGTGATCTGCGAGCGCTGGATCAGCGAGTACAGCACGTTGAGCACGCTGTAGCAGCCCCACGTGTTGGGGTTCTCGCGGAGCACCGCAATCTCCTCCTCGTTGTTGTTCTGCCGCGCGATGCGCATCCGGTACGACGAGAAGGAGTTGAACTGGTAGATGAACTCGTCAATGACATCCCAAGCCCAGTAGTACTGTGATGTGTTAGCATGGCATGTTTATCGTTCTAGTGCCTGGCCCCCGTGGGCGGGCCTCCATCCCATCCGTTCCCTCCCCCAACTCACCGAAGGAGGCTCGAGGTCAACGGGACCCTCCGAGTTCAGGATAAAGTGAAACAGGCTGCAGTATGCGTCGTAGCTCTGGAACTTGACCTCCAGGGGGGCCGAAAAGTCGAGAGGCTGTGCTGCCGCGGCCAGGCGCGCCTGGATGTCGTCGTTCTGCTGTGCCAGGGTCATCGAGTCGACCTGCTCCAGCTCCTCCAGATCGTCCTCGTACTCGACCTGCTGCCGGTAGTCGGCAACAAGGGCCTCCTCCTCCACATCGCTGTCGTCGTCCAGCGCGCGTGCCGGCGCAGCGCCGTTCTCAAGGCCGCTCATTGTAGCTTATTTTTGTTTTTTCGGTGACGACAAAAAGAGAGTCGTCTATTTCCCCGGTTGTTTCGGCTTCTTCTTTCGGATACGGTAAACAAGGGTCCGTGTCGTCCGTGACAAGAGTTGTCGTCTGTGGTTTCGTCGGCAGCTGGGTTGTCTCTCACGCACGCCGAACAATAGCAAGGCGTCCTCCAATGGCCCTCGTTGAAAAACGCTTTTGCCCGCCAAAAATTTGCTGGCCGTTTTCAGACTCATAATTGGCGGGGCCAAAAAAACCCGTGGGGTCCCTCCTTTCTTCGTTCCCCCCCTTCATCGGCTCTTCGCTTAGTCATTTTACAAACAGTGGAGACCCTTGACCGCTCAGCCAGCTATTAGGGTTCTGGCGCTTTTCCCAGGACGGATGCTGCTTGGCGTCTTCCGGACAAAACAAAGTCCGAGGCGACCCGCCCCGCTTCCGTAATTGGATGCGTGGGGGCTGGTTGGGAAAGCTCGTACGAAGGAAGTACGGCAGTACTTTTGTTATCCGTAGTTCTTTCACAAACACTCTGCAGTTCTTTCACAAGGCGCCGGCTGTCTCACCCAACCCCGCTGTTGTCTTGTTTTATCGTGCTCCACTGCTGCAGGCCTGCCAGGCGCGCCTTCCGTATCTGGGCCAAGGCCCCCCATGTGCAAAGCTCCTTTGGTTGAGGAGCTTACTACGACTCCTGATTGTGGGTGGGTTTGGCCACTTTCCCCGGCAGAGTTCCAGAGATCGTCGCTTTTGATCAAATGTTACAACAACCACACACAACCGACTGCTCCCGTCTTGTGGTCGCGGCGCCAACATCGCCATCCGCTCGTTCAATTTCATTAATTCCCGTCTTTTTTCCTGCATGCGACTGTTCTACGAGAGAATGCAAGTGCAATTCTCGCATACTGGTGCGCTTTTCAACTCTTGACCTCGTCTCATCGCCTCATTTCATCATCGAAAACGCTCCATTATCGTGATCGCATCCTTATCTCCTAATTCCCGACAAAGTATCCCCGACAGCTTTTTTCCTTCGACAACCTCTTGCGCCATTTTAATCTATTGCCTGTCGCATTTTTCGAAATGGGCATTCTCGGCAGAGCCGGCTTTGGGCTCGACGGCGATTGCGACGACTCGGGCTGCTCAGCCCCGACGCCGGGCTTCTTCAGCGGCCTGTCCATCTCCATGCTCTTTTCTCTCGCGCCCTTTATCGCCTCCTTCTTTGTCGTCTTTCTCGTGATCAACAAAAAGATCTTTCCGCTCCTCTCGCGCGTCCAGCAGTCGGACGATGGCGAGGGTCACCGGCTGCCCGCAGGAGCGCCAGCAGCTCTGCGCGTTGCCCATGCAGCCCACGGCGCGCGCTCTCTCCGCCGTCGGCTGGCAGCCGTTGCATTTTCGACAACAACGGCCCTCGCTGCTGTTCTTGCCGAGCTGATCCTTGCCGAAATGTCTGGCATGATCGACCCCGCAGCCCGCCACGCCGCGCTTCGTGTCACCGTGGGCGCTCTGCTCGTCCTCCTCATTCTCTTCATCCCCTTCCTCGAGCTGCAGTCTATTATTGTTGGCTCTGGCTGGTCCTTCCAGCGCACAGCCGGTGGCAAGGTCCCGCGTGTTGCCTGGACGCTGCAGCTCGTTGCGTTCTGCGGCTGGCTCTTTGCCTTTTGGTCGCTCGGTGTCGCCGTGCCGGGCCCCGTCAAGAGCTACATGTACTCGCACGACGCACACGCCGCCTTTGACAGCACCGGCATCGTGATGGCGACGCGCTGGGACCCCATGGGCGAGGACCCCTTTGACCTGGCGACGCTCCGTCTGCGCCACAGCAGAAACACGGCCGGCGCCAGTGGCAGCCTTGCGCGGGCATGCCTCGAGCGCGTCGGTATTATTGGCATCTCGCTCATGGCCCTGCTCTCCGGCTTTGCCAGCGTCTCGTCGCCGTGGCAGACATACCAGGAGCGTCTGGCCGGCCGTCGCCGTCCCATTACCGAAGCCGACTTGACGCGCAAGGAGACCAGTCTCAGCATGACGACCGAGCTGCTTACGACAAAGCGTCACCGTCTGCTCTCGCTGCAGCGCAAGCTTCTCGCGCTCTCAGACCCCTCGCTCGCCATCCATGCACGCGAGGACCCGTCGGCGGCGGCAGCTCAAGCTAAGGCTCAGAACGGTGGCATTTTCGGCAAGCTGGTCGGTTCGATCAAGGGCTTTGTGGGCAGCGAGGGCCCCGAGGCAGCAGAGATTCGCAGCCTGGAGATGGAAATTTCGGGCCTCGAGGCCATGGAATCGGGTCTCGCAGCCAACCTAGCATCGATGCGGGCGCGGCGTGCGGCCGAGGCGCGTGCTGGCACGCCGTTCGGCCGGATGCTGCTCGTCCCGCAGTATGCCTTTGGCATCTACTGCGTTTACCGCATCGCCGCCACCTTTGTCACGACGATCCACCGCATGTACTACCCCGACGCGTCCTTTTCGTCGTCGGATCCCATCAACCGCTTCCTCGGTCTGCTGGCCAAGCACTGGGATCCGTCTCTCGACCAGCTTGCATGGTCGCGGCAGATTTCCTTCCTGCTGAGCGGTGTCATTCTTGCTGCGTCGGCCAATGCCGTCGTGCAGACCTTCCACCTGTTTGTGCGCTGGACGCCCGGCCTGCTGTACCAGGCACAGGCCAACCTGGCTCTGCTGCTCGGCCAGATTGCTGCTACCTACGTCATCAGCTCCGCCCTGCTGCTGCGCTCCAACCTGCCCCGGGAGATGGGCACGGCTGTTGGCGACGCGCTCGAAAGCGCTCTCGAGCCGGGCTTTGTCGACCGTTGGTTCGAGGGCTGGTTCCTGACGGCGAGCGCTCTGACGGCTGTTGGTCTGTACATTGGCCGGTCGATTTCCGGTCCTGGAGGTGCCGCTGGCGTCGATGGCTACGACGACTACGGCATGGAGGAGCTCGGCCAAAAGGGTCGTCAAGATTAATGTGGAAGACCTAATGTGGACGACCTAATATGGCACACGACTTAATGTGGTGCAGAGAACCATTCTCTCCCTTCTTTTTGATGGTTCTTTGACCAGGCTTTTGAATTTGGTGGCGCAATCGGCGTTTTTGTCTGGTTTTTCTTTCTTTCTCTGTTTCTCTCTTTTTTCTCCCCCACGCTTTAGACGTGTGTGCACTTTGTCTTTGATTTCTCTGGAGTTTGGGTGCACTGTTTCTACCTCGTTATAATCTGGTGGTGTTTCTCTGCTTTTTCTTTCCCTTCACGGGGGCTTCATCTTCTTATTCTTTCCTTTTTCCTTTTTATACCCCCCCTAGAGGGCCACCAACGTGTCAAGACAATGAGCTGGCCAGGCTTTTTTTTGTATGTCGTTTTGTACCACCATTGTCGATTGAATTGATTCAAGTGTACTATCATGGAACATGCCAAGTGAAAGAGGTAAAAATTTGGCAAAAAAGTAGGAAATACTACAAAAGGTACCGCTAGAGAAAGTCCACCAAATAGGTATGTACATAAAAAAAAAGAAAAAAAAAAAAAAACATAAACCCAACGCAAAAATAAAGGTTCCCGTAATAGGAATCGCTTTCAAAATCTTTTACATCTCTGTCCACACCTTGTGCATCTGCAGAGCCGCGGGGATGAATCCAACAAAAGAGAGCGCCTCGTCGGACAAAAAGCCCTTCTTCATGCTGTAATGTGCCATCATCGGGGCAAAAGCGCCATACCGCGCCATGCCTCTGTGCACCTCGACGGCCTCTGCGGACGACTCGGCCGTCGCGGGCTTCGTCGACTGCATCATGCTGTACTTTTTCGAGGCCAGACGGCCCAGCTCGACAATCACGTAGATAACAAACGACTGGCTGCTGACGCGGAAGAGCTGGCCCTGCTGCGCAGGTGTCGCGGGCAGCACGCCCCGGGACGCGAGGTACGCCCAGTTCTCGGCCACCTGGTAGCCGATGCACGTAATCAGCTGCGTCCAGTTGAGGGCCGTTTCCACGGCGGAGGGTCCGCTGGCGGCCGCTGTCTCCTCGACCTTTTCGCCTCTCGCGGCCTTGTCCTTGGCCGCCTTGGCCGCTGCTCGCCGCTGGAGGAGCTGCTTCACGAGCGCCCGCGCCCACACGTACATGGACAGCAAGCCCCACAGGCGCAGCATCATGCGCGCCTCGGTCAGCAGCGAGCCCAGCACGCGCAGACGCTTGGCCAGCGCCGTCACCGTGGCCGACAGCACAGACGGTGCTGCTCCGGCTTTTCCGGCTGTCGCCGCTGCGCCCCTGGCAATGACCACCGTGCCGCTGCGCTCGAGCAGCACAATCGTGGCCAGCTGGCGCATCGGCCCGCGAAGAAGAGCCGCCCGCGCCCGCGCGCCCGTCGCATTGCCCGAGTTGAGCGCGACCGACGCCATGCGCGCACCGTAGCACGCGGCCGCCAGCACAGCATCAATGCCGGCCGGCGTCTGCATGCATTTGTTCAGCTTGAGGAGAAAGTCGTCGGTGCGTCCGAGATCGGCCGACAGCCGGTGGGCAATGGTCTTGCCGACATTCTTGGGAGCAAAGGCGCTGTCCGTTTCCGCCTTGGCCGGCTGTGCTGTCGGCTCCGTCGTGGGCTCCGTCATTGTCGCTGTCTTTTCCGTTTCGGCTGCCGAGGACGACATGATGTCGATGATGTCCGGCGACGTTTTTTTTTGTGTGTGTGTGTGTGTGTGTGTGTGTGTGTGAGTGGGAATGATGCCGTGGATGATGACCGACGCGGCAGGTGCGACCGAGACGGGAGGAGTATACCGCGTAAAAGTCCGGAAGGAGCGATGGGGACGCGACACGCTCAAGAACGAGAGAATAAAAGAGGAAAAGAAGAATATGTTCAAGAAAACAATAACAGCGACACCCAAGTCATAAAAAGACGACACCTCGGCTCACGAAAAAGTCCAACTGAACAGCTACTGACAACAACTTTAAATTCCCAGCAGCTCTCTGAAAAAAACAATGTGGAGAAAAGGAGATTCCCCGGGGGCTCTTTGCTGCATTGTTTTGCATACGGCAAGCGTACTCCGTACTCCGCTCCTTCCTCACAGGGTGGTCCATGGAAGGGGAACAGCGCTGTTCCTTCCCACTTTGGACACCATAGCGGCCCTCCCCGCTTTCTTCCAATAGCTGGGACTGCTGGGATTGCTGGGATTTTGCACGTCTGGCCCTCGGCCTGGGGAAGCCTGGTCCAGTGCCCCATAATAAAAAAGCCACCAATTCAGAGTTCTTGCGGGTGTTGCCTCGGCAGACGGGCTTTCCAAAGAGACGTGCAGGCGGGCGCTTGGGTGCGTTTTGGACTCACGTGATAGGCACTCAGCCCGATGCGAAGACGCCGAAAAAAACGAAATACAGTGATCGTCGTATTTTCTGGGGTACATACGAGTAAGGGCATGGGATATGCATTATTCCGGCCCCTGAATTATGCAGGATGGAAAGAGCCTGGCGATGGAAGATGGCAGTGAGTGGTTTGTGCAGCCGTCTCCTTGTACCCAGGTACCTGGCCGGTCGCCCTCTCCTGATTGTGGGTCGCCTTTGTGTAAGTGTGCAAAGGCTCAAAAAGGCAGTTGCGATTTGAATAGTTGAATGCACACTGGATCAGGAAGGCACGGCCATCTGGGCCAACCTGTTGCCAATTTGATTGTTTATCACGGAAACAGTTGTTTATTTTGCATCCTTTCGCATCATCATCATCATCGTCATCATCACAATCATCATCAACATCAGCTATCATCCCTTCCAGAAAGACAAGAGCCCGGCGAGGATACAGAAAAGACTCATCATGCCGCCACACCGACACCCACGGACTACAGTCAATCGCCAGTCTAGCCCAGTGGCCAAATCCCCTGAGCGAACTGTGTCTCCAGGCCATCAGCGTGAACCACGCCCGTCGCGTCCGTCGCGTCCGGACGTCGACCATCCCGGACAGGCCGGCCCCAGTGCCGTACAAGCAAACTCTTCTTCATCCCCTACCACACCTGACCTGAGCTCCTCAGGGCAGAATAGTCATCCCCCTCAGCAGTCTCATCCTCAGCAGCTTCATCCGCAGCCACAGCAATTTTACCATCAACAGCCTCCATATCCTCAGCCTCAATATCAACAGCCCCAATATCAACAACCTCACCGGCTGAACCCTCAGGCTCTGCCGTTCAGACCTACCCAACCCGGACAACCATTCCAGGCTATACCACTGCCACAAAACGCTTCCCACTCTTCCTCCAGCATTCAACGTCAACATGCCAGCACCCCATTCGCGCCACCCACTTCCAACGGTGCCAATGCGTCTACTCGACACATTTGGTGTTCGCAATGTTGTGCGCAAGACCACAGTATGCCCTACTGCACGTCTATCGCTGCTCGACCGTCGCGAAAGAAGACTCCAGAACGCCGCAGCCCGGACCGAAACAGCCCGGACCGAAGCAGCCCGAGCCGAAACAGCCCGAGCCAAACCGGCCAGAGCCAAAACGGCAGACGCCAAACCAGTCGACCTGCTCCCGACGCGGATCTTGCAAATGCCATCGGAAAGGTTTACACAAGCCTCGAGTCTCTGGCAAACCTGGGAACCCGCGGGTACTTTGCCCTGCGGGGACTGGATGTGTACCATCCGAGGTTTGACATGTGCCCGGACACTCGTGATCCGCAAGACGAGGTGCCAGTGGGCTGTCCAGTTGTTGATGGCCGGCCCGTCGACGGCCAGGGCCTGATGTGGGCTGGTAGCCTGCCAGCACCCGACTTTTCCAGCGTTGCCTTTTGGTCGGCCAAGGTCGATGAGCTCCAACAGCTGATCTCGAGAGTTCCCAGTTTTAAGGAGCCCAAGTTTTCAGCCGAAGATCTGTTTCTGTTTGCGAGACTCGAGTACACAGACAGACACCACCTGTGCTTCATGCGGCTCCTTTGTGAAAACCGCATTGCGCAACACATGTACGACATTGCGGACCTCTTGTACAAACTCGGCAAATTGGATCCCCGCCGAGAGCTTTTCCGATCATGCCTTTACGTCGTGGATTTCGAACACACATACGGCGTCGACGCCGGGAAGACGGTCATTTGGAGGCCATTGCTAGCCTCTAAGGAACCTTTCATTCAAATCTATCTGCCAGGCGGGGAGAAAATCGCCAACTGTCTGCTTTGGAAGGGCAGACTCCCGGCGCCCGTGTTTGACGAGAAGTATTGGGAGAGCCAAGTCCAAGAGTTGACGGATGAATACCGTTGGATAAAGTTTAGTAAGGAACAGGGTGTGCTGGCTCCTGCTGCTACTCGTCCTCATTCTGCCCCGGATACAGACGATGCGAGAAACCTGTCAGGCTCCCCAGCAGAGTCAGCTGCGCCGGATGAGCAGAGCGGGCCTCGAGTGTCGTCTTCACGGCAGTGGGCGCCCTACATTCTTGTGTCGGGCGTCAGTAAAGAGATCATGTTACTGGTCTCGAGGCTCTGGCATCTCGGCTGGGCGGGCCTCTGGGTGCTGCACCACGAGCCCGTTTTCATGGTGCGCTACGACACTCGCCGACGCCTGCGCGACGAGAAAGAGCGGATTAATTATACTGGAATGGACGGCCATTCGGGGCAGACGAACGGAGACTCTTGCCATTGCACGGTCTACTTCGACCCGTCACTCTAGAGGAGCGGCCCGCTGCCAGACTTGTCCAGCACAGCGTTCTGGGACAACAAGACGGCCGAGCTACGGAGAATGGCAGAGGAAATCGAGTCGGGACAACGGAGGGAGTCCGGTTTTACACGCAATGAGATTTTTTCGATACAGCTCCTTGAAAGCGCCAGGGTGAGAAATCCGCAAAGGGCACGGGAAGCCCAGTCATCGCAAAACGTGGCGCCGAAAGACCACCGAGCCTTTGTGATCCGCCAATGGGCCAAGGACGTTGAATCGGGAGCGGCGTGGGAGGAGGATGGGTCACAGGGCCATGGGACCTACGCATCTAGGAGAACAAGCGACGACGGATGGTCTGGAGGCAGTTGATCTCAGATAAAATGATCTCCAGAGAGGGGGAGATGAGGCTTCGTGAAAGGTATACTTATTAGCGTCTTTATTATGGATGGATATGGAGTCAGGGCTTTGTGTCTTTATTTTTAGGAAACCCCAAAAGGAAAAATATACTCGTAAGCACAAACAAAGGCATCACTCTCCCTCATCATTATGTTGTTGTGACGTTGTCGGCCAAGTAAGATACGGAGTGACTTGCACCCAACGTACGAGACAGCCGTGCACCTATCCAAAAGCAGACTAGCGTGACTGTTATGCTCTTTGGCACTACGGTGCACTTTACAAACGACTATTTGCACTATATGGCTTCAGCCTACGGAGTATGAGCTTGATAGCGGCCAGCTTCATTGTTGGAAGAGTGAGATGCGAGCCAGCACGGCCTCCATGTCGGCAGCATCGACGTGAGCGTGGACGCGAGCGTGGACCTTGCCCGTCGACCCCGGATGCAAATCTACCACGGCAGCGACGACTCGATCCTTGCACGGGCCAATGGTGCGGCGTGTTTGGCTGTGACCTGGACGTGCCGCATCGTGTCGACGACAGCACGCCGGACGGCCGACGCCGACGACGATAGCAGAGTTCAAGGTTGTGGGCGTCTTTGGGCACGGGCATTAGCTATGCGATTCCGATTCGAGGCGACGACGATGGCTCTTGTTCTTTTCAGGCTAGTCAGTGAGAGCGACAAGGGGTATTGATATGGATCTGTGCTAATAATAAATATTGCAATAAAAAATATTGCTTGCTGCGAATCCCCCGAAATTACAGGCCCGTGCTGTGGGATGAGACGTGAGACGCTCTTGCAAAAAGAGAGAATAAAAAAGCCAGTGAGAGAAATTAAGACGAACCGCCAACAAATCTGAAACGACACGTGACCTTCATGGGCACGTTTTCGGTACGGGTTGGTACGTATCTTTTGGCGCCAGTCCCAACTCGCCAGTCCGTTGCCCCAGCGACCATGCCGCCCGCGCATAAACAGTAACCACAACGAACCACAACGAGCAGGGGAGCGTTGCTGGCAAGTGCCACTGCGCCCCAAGCACTGCGAGTCGCACCTTCCCATTGCGACAAGAACCCGCATTGGCCTCGCATCCTGCTCTTGCCCTCTCATCATCGCCATTCTGTCTCGTCCCTCTTTTTTTCTCCGTCTTCTCTCTCTCACGTCTGTTCTTCACGTCTTTCGTCATTCATCCACGCAATCCACGCACGCCCACATTCCAATCCCCGACCGTCCCACACGCTTTGCAGCAGCACACACGCAACTTGTCAAACACTCAAACAAAGCGTTTGTTCGCCTCAATCTTTTTTTTTCTTCTCCATCCCAAAGAGGCTCCTGATCGACCCCCCTCTTCATTCTTTGCTACTCTTTCTCTTTCTTTTTTTGCTCTTTCTGATTTTCCACACGTCTTTCTCTCAACGTATCGACACGCGCGCGCGACCAATTCATCTCATCGCGTTTGTCGACGACATCACCATCGTTATTTTTTTGCTTTTCCCCTGCGTCTGCCATGCTCTGCGTCCGCACGGTGCGCCGTTGCGCTTGATTTTGCGAGAAAAAACAACACGTACTCCAGACGATCAACAAGACGAACATTGCACAAACAAACCAAAAAAAAAGAACGGTACACTGCAGATTGACAGAGGAACACGACACTCACGCATACACACACACAATGGATGCCAGTTACCTGTCACAGCAGGTCAATGCCATCATCGGCCAACTACATGGCCTCTTTGACGAGATTGGCGTGTCCAACCACGAGCGCGAAGTCCGCGAAGAAGATGTGAGCCTCTTTGTTCTCTCTCGTCTGCTGCCCCGTGATGTCGGGTTTAGTTTTAGTTTCCTCCGTCTAACAAGACAGCTGTTCAATGCCCTCTCAGAGGCACTCCACAACCAAGTCCGTCTTGTGACGGCCGAGAAGAAGACGCTCGTTGAAGATGCTCAGCGCACCATCACGGCCATCCGCCAGATGGAGACATCTCTCGACAACGCTGCCTCGGCGTCCGACGCCGACCTCCAAATCACCTACCCCCTGACGCGCTGTCTGCAGGTCCTCAAGGAGAAGCACCAGCAGATCAGCAAGATTCATCGCGAGCGCTTTGAGCAGGTCACAAGTATGTAATGCTCGATGCATCCTTTCATCTCTTCCGTCTTCCTCCTTTTCTCCTTCCCCTCCACACCTTGTGCTAACCCCCTCGCTAGAACTCGTCGATGCTCTCGAATCATACTCCTCCCACCTCGAACCCTCCTTTGTCCGCATCGCCATTCCACCCACGGGCCCCAACCAGTCCATCCCCCTCACCTTTGATCTCTCGCCCGCGTATGTCGACAAGCTCGACGCCGAGTTTACGCGCGTCTACGAGGAGTACACTCGTCGCGTCGAGACGGTCAAGAGCCTCTCCGAAAACATCATCAACCTCTGGGCGGAGCTCGGCACTCCCCAGGCACAGACCGACGGCGCCATTGTCAAGCACTACCGCGACAGCCCCGAGCAGCTGGGCCTGCACGAGGACGACCTGGCCCGTCTGCGCAGCCGCCGCGACAAGCTTGCGGAGGAGAAGAAGACGCGCGAGAAGCGTCTCAAGGACCTCAAGGCGTCTGTGGAGCTGCTCTGGGGCAAGCTGGGCATCGAGGAGCACGAGAAGAAGGCCTTCCTCAACGGCAACCGTGGCTGCGGTATCCGCCAGATCAACGAGTTTGAGGACGAGCTGGCCCGTCTCAACGAGCTCAAGCGGCAGCACCTGCCCACTTTTGTCGAGGACGCCCGCTGCCGTCTCCAGGAGCTGTGGGACACGCTGTATCTCTCAGAAGACGAGATGCTCGAGTTTACGCCCGCCTTTTCAGATGTTTACAGTGACGCTCTGCTCGAGGCCCACGAGCGCGAGATTGCCCGTCTCGAAGCCCTCAAGGAGCAGCGCGCCCCGATTCTCGCCATTGTCGACAAGCACCAGACGCTGGTTCGCGAGCGTGACGACCTGACCGCTTCGAGCCAGGATGCTTCGCGTCTCATGATGCGCGGCCAAAAGGGCGAGAAGCGCGACCCTGGCAAGCTTCTGCGCGAGGAGAAGATGCGCAAGCGCATTGCCAAGGAGCTGCCCAAGGTCACGGCCGAGCTGCAGCGGTCCCTCGAAGCCTGGGAGGACGAGTTTGGCCGTCCCTTCCTGGTCCGCGGCGAGCGCTACCTCGACAGCGTGGGCGAGTCTGCTACTGCGAGAACCAGCAACACCAGCCGGCCGGGAAGCTCGACCATTCCGGGCCCCCGCTCCAAGACGCCTGCCGGCCCTGCGGCCAGCGCAACGGCGTCGGCCGTCAAGAGCGTGGCCAAGCGCACGCCGGGCATCACACCTGCTGCGTCTGCTGCGTCTGCTGCTGCCCACCCAGTCCCACGAAACATACCCTCGCGCGCCGGCGCCAAGACACCCACAGCCAGTGCCGCGCCTGCGGCGTCGACAGGCCGCATGAGCCCATCACGCATTCCGACAACAGCAGCAGCACGCGCGCCCCTCGGGACACTCAAGAGCGGAGCCAACTCGCCAAGCCGGCCACGCGCGGGCACTGCCGCCACGGCAACATCGGGGCTGCCGGGCGCGGGTTTTTCCAATGCTGGTGCGGCCAGCCCCGGCACCAAGGGCAATGGCCTCCTGCGTTCAGCGCCCGTTCTGATGCGCGCACCACCGCCCAAGATGCGTGAGCTTGTGCGCCAGCCCGAGAGGGAGAAGCTGGAGACGCCGTCGAACCCGTTCCGTGGTGCAGCCGTGGGCTCGAGTGCCAATGTGCGGCACGTGGAGCCGGAGGATGTCTATGACGATGGCTACGAGGAGCGCTACGAGGAGCGCTACGAAGAGCGTTACGACGAACGCTACGACGAGCGGTACGATGATCGCTACGATGATCGCTTTGATGATCGGTATGATGACCGGTACGACGACCAGTACGAGGAGCACAGCCAGGCGCACAGCCACAGCACACGGCCACCATCGTCGCAATCATACGCATCGCAACCATACCGCAAAATGGGCCAGGGACACCAGCAACAACTACAGCATGCGCACCACCAGCAAGCACATCTTGCCATGAACGGCGGAAGCTCGAGTAGTGGCAGTTCTGTGCGCCACATTTCCAACACGTCGACGTCTGTCTCTGGCGTCTCGGGATCCGAGAACTGGGAGACGTACGATGACAACTCCGAGCCCGAGCCCGACGCGTCCGAGACGTACTATGCCAAGATGCGGGCAGCACAAGCACGGGGCAAGCGGGCGTCACCCGACAACGGCCACAACGGCTACGCTGCACGGCCACCATCGAGCATGGGCGGATCGAAGCGGTTGCGTGGCATTCCTCCGCCGGCACAACATCCCAACGCAGCAGCGTATGCAGGCCATATGCTGGTTGACACTGAGGGCAACCGCGTTGTTTCTGGCAGCGAGTGGACCGACGAGGATGCATTCTGATAATGCTGATATGAGCTCTTGAAAAAGTCGCTGTCTTTTCTTTTTTTTTTTTTTGTCCTTTTCTGTCTCATGATGACGAGACGACTCTATGCCCAATTCTCTTTGTTATTTCTTCTCTCCCTCTCTCTCTTTGTTTCTTTCTCATATTTTTTTTCTTACACGATTTATTTTTGGCCGTCTTTTTTTCTCTTGTCCGTAATCCGTTTCTCGGTTTTTCTTTTCTTTTTTTTTTTCTTTTTGGCTTCTGTCTCTTGGTTTACCCTCGTCCATATTTTCTGATGAGGTCCGGCGTTTTTGTTTTACGTTTCGTTCTACTTTTTTTATTTCTCTTTTCTTTTTGTGGTCTACCGTTTTGAGACTTTAACTGTTACGGATTTGATTTTATATGAGTGGCTGCCGTTTACGCAAATCTGTTGACGACACAATCGAAAGTTCTTTGATCATTTAGTTCGTTCCGACTTGGAGTGTTGAGAAAACATGTACTAATCCTATTCTGGATACATGTGTGCCAGTAGTAAAACGACTATTTGCACCGTTGGCCTCACAAAAAGTTTTAGCACGTGACTGCGCTAGCGGCCAAGGCGTTGAAGAAGAGTGGATCCTTGCCGAGACAGCGCGGCGCGTCAGACAATCTCCCGTAGCAGTACGACGTGCTACGGAGCGAGGTAGCCTATCGCGCTAGCACCTCTTTTGCTGTGTAAGAGAGGAAGGAGCAGACGACTGATGAGCTCCTTCCCGTTATTTGTCTGACGGTCCCCGCATCTCCTAAACTGGCATCCTTACTGAGAAGCCTAGATCTGGACCAAGAATCTCAACATTGAAACAGTCGCCATCAACATGACAGCATAGCCATCCCATCCGCGCGATTCATTCCCTTTTCGCCGCTTCCTTCCGCGCGCCCCCTTTTACGCCTTTTACCGACCTTGCCGTCCATCCATTGCCGTTCATGGCCGGCCGCTCCGGGCCATCCGCGGCCGCCATCAGCAGCAACAGCAACGGCAATCACAATAATAACAGCAACAGCAACTCGGCTAACTCGGCAGCAGCGGCAGCAGCTCTTCGCGGTGCCTCGCTGGCTTTTGCTCAAGGCCAGACTCTGCAGCCGCGCCGTCCCTCTGTCTCGCCCGCTCGCGACAGAGGTGATGGCAGCAGCAGCAGCAGCAGTGTCGACAGCAAAAATAAGACATCATCACCGAGTGCGCTACAGGCTGCCACATCAGCCGCTGCTGGCGTCGTCTCGCCATCGCCCAAGCCGAAACCGGCAACGAAACCGAAACCGCTACCGTTGTCCAAGCCATCCGCCCTCGACGCCTCCAACGTGTCCATCACAAGCCCGGGCGGATCTCTGCTGAGAGCTCCTGTTGATCTTGCCGCAACTTTGCACTCGAGACAGAACGCACAGAACGCACAGAACGCACAGAACGCACAGAACGACCGATCGCCTAGTCCTGGACAGGCCGCGGCACTGCATGCCGTTCGCACAGGCAACAGCATCGCCAGCAGCTCGCACAGCCCGAGTCTCAGCCGCAGTCCCAGCCGGCCCGGACGATCGGGAGTATCGCCATCGAGACCGTCCACCATGGACAATAACAGCATCAACGATAGCAGTGCTGCTGCTGCTCGTCTGGCGGCCGCTGGATCGCACTCTCCCGATCCAAAGAAGCGACTCGTTTCGTCTCCGCCTCCATCATCACTGGGACACGCCAACACGGTCCTCGCCCATCCTGCACCGCTCCATCCTCCCCGAGCATCGGCATCCTACCTGGCAGCTACGCTGGCCGCCAGCCGCAGCACCAGTCCCGGCCGTGCCGCCGGTCTGACACCCAGCCACACTGGAGGACTCGCTGGAGGACTTGCAGGAGGACAGACGACAAGTGGTCCCCAGCCGGCTTACCTGTCGGCTGCTCTGCTGGCGACCTCGGCCGGTCTCGAGCGGCAGCGGGCCGAAAAGGAGACGGCAGCCAGGCTGGCCGAGGAATCGAGAACGGCTTCGCGTGTGCGTCATGTCCGCTCGCAGAGTGCAGCCACCGAGGCGGACACGACGGCCATGCCTCCCACATCGTCGCTCATTTCCATGTTTGAAAAGGATGCAAGGCCACCGAAAAAGACGGCGGTTCCTGACCGGGCCGCAAGTCCCGTTCAGCGGCCCAAGATGCGAGCGTTTACTCCGCCACGATCGAAAAGTCCTCATACAGAAGAGGAAAAGGCAGAGGACAGGGCAGAGGACAAGGAAAGGGAAAAGGCAACACCGACCAAGGCAAAGCCGCCAGCGCCCAAACCCAAACCCAAGCCCAAAGTGGATTCTCTGTCTGCGAGTGTGCCAGAAACAATACCTGCCACTACAAAAGAAAAGGAGACGGCGCCCTCGTCTAGCTCCTCCAAGCCAAAGCCGGCTCCAGTGTCAGCACCAATACCAGTACCGTCAAAGTCAGTGCCATCATCAACGCCAGCACCCGCACCAAGGCCGGCCTCGACACCCATGTCCAAGACGGTACCGCTAACACCGCTACCGCGAACACCGCGGCCATCACAGTCGCGGTCGAGGGAACCGACTTCTGCGGGGGGCATCGCCCACGCGTCCACATTTTCCAGCCGTGCTTCCAGTGCGGCCAGGGCACCGCTTGCGTCTCCTCGTCGGGCAGCTACCGGCCTGTCAGCCTCAGGATCAGCAGGCGGATCAGCTAGTGAATCGGCTGCCGTGGACGGCCTTGCCTCTGCCATTGTCGCGGGGTCACTTGCTGCAGCGCGGCACCAGCAGCCTCACGACAACCAGCTGGCGGCTGCATCATCGTCGTCGTCGCTTTCACTGCCCATGTCCTCACAGCAGCATCACTCCCAAAACACACATACGCCGCCGCCGCCACCACCTCCTCCTCCACGGCGTGGCCGGCGCTACTCGGACCTGGCAGCGTCCATGTCGGCGGCCCTCCCAGCCCTTCCGGGTATTCCAGCATTGGTGGCTTCATCGACGGGCGGCAACGGCCGATCGTCGTCGCCGACAAAGAAAACGACGGGGATGCGGCAGACGCTGCGCAAGGACCGCGGCGCCCTGTCGGACGACGACTATTACGGCGACGAGCGCGACGGGCGCGGCCGCGGTAAAGGCCAGAGCGGCAATGACCATTACCGTCGCAGCCACTATCATCGGGACGGCCGTTTGCGGCAGGGCAAGAACTTTTATTCGCATGCCACGCCGGCCGTGCTGGTGGGTGGAGGACGGCATCGGCACAAGCACCACGAAGGCGCACGACGGCGATGGCGCGATGCCATTACCGAGCGTCAGCGGCGTCGCTACGAAGCCGTCTGGGCCAGCAACCGCGGGCAGCGGGGTATTGCCGGCGATGACGATGACGACAACAACAACAACGGTAGCGCCGACTCGGACGATATCCCCAATGTCGTTGTGCGCGACCTGTGGCGACGCAGCCGTCTGCCCGCCGACGAGCTGGCCGAGGTGTGGGATCTCGTCGACGAGCACGGCCGCGGACAGCTCGGCAAGGCTGCCTTTGTCGTCGGTCTGTGGCTGATTGACCAGCGTCTGCGCGGCCGCAAGATTCCTGCGCGCGTCAGCGAGAGCGTCTGGAACAGTGCTCGCGGCGTGCAAGGCGTGCAAGTCAAGAAGAGATAATAGAAAGCGAGAGAAGAGGGAAGAACAAAGAGAGAGAGAGCCATATATGATACCATTTTTGTTCTTTAACTTTTTTTGCATAGCGTAAAATAGAACAAGTCATATAGCAGAGTTATCGCGTAGAACCGCCTACCTACTACCTACCCATATAAACACCTCTTCATCTCTCTTCTTCCACGTACGGCCATAGATACTGGAAAGCACGGGATCCCGTCCGCTCTCCCCTATTTAAACCAGTAATCAGTGGATTAGTAGTTGGGTCGGTGACGACCAGCGAATACCCGTTGCTGTACGTTTTTTATATTTTTTTATTTTTTTTATTTTAATTGTGTTTTTTTTTTTAAAAAAAAATGGGAAGTTTTGAAATTGTGCCTGTGATTGAAATTTTAGTTTTCTTTTTCTTCTTTTTCCTCAGTTTAAAAACCGCCCTTCAATTCGTCCCCTTTCATTTTTGACAAGGCTGTCACCAAAAAAATATAAGTGGGTACATCTTCTAGCGTCACGATTTCGCTCCTTCCATTCTTGTCGATTTTATTCGAGCTTCATTGAATCTCTTCAACGACAATATAGACGGCCTCACTCCGATTCGTAACAGCACGGCACAGCACAGCAAGGCATCTTGTTGCGCCATTGGGACCATGCTCCCCAGCACGGCCGCAAGAGCCTTGCGAGGCACGACAACAAGGCACGTGTGCAATGCCTGCATCCGACGACTAGCCACAGCAGCAGCAGCAGCAGCGCCAGGAAGAGCAAAGGCTGCAGAGTCAGAGTCTTCCGAGGTCTCTGATGCCCCCAAAACGACAGAGACCACAGTCAAGAGGACACCTCCGCCTCGCCGGACACGACCAAGACGGCGTCGACCACAGACACCCAAACCACCACACCCTGGGCCGCCCGATCCGCCATGGCCGCCGCTGCCTGCTTCGGTACTCAATGCAAAGCGCAAATACTTTACCAAAGACAGCGGCCTGCTGAACGACTCGCTGCTCGTGTCGCGTGTCCTTGCGGCCAACAGGGGCAGGGCAAGAAACAGCACTGAAAACAATAGCAGCAGCAGCTTGGGATCTGCATGGGCACCGGCACTAGGCGTGCCCAAGACGCCCGTCTACTCCGAGTACACGAGCATGGGCCCCGACGTGGTTCCCTCGTGGCGTCCGGGAGGCAAGATCTTTTCCGTTGTATCAGCCGCCCGCGCACGCAAGGCCGCCGACTGCCAGGCCAACAATTACGGCCTCAAACTGCATATTAGCAAGAGTCACGTGATCCATCCTCACTCGGCCAAGTTTCTGGCCGCGTCGCCGGGCATCGAGGACGAGCTGGGCCACGACGGGACGCGGCACGCGCTCGGGTTCCCCCATCCCTTTGCCGAGATCGTGCGGCGCATGTACGCCCACAAGAGCCGCAGCAGCCCGCTGTGGTGGTACGTCAACGTGTACCCGGTCAACGACCCCAACTGGGATGCCAGCCAGCATGTTGGCAGTGATAACAACAACATCCAGGCGCCGCCGGGCGACATGTCCATGAAACCGGTTGTGCGCAACAAGATGCTCAAAAAGGTCATCCACGCGCTCATCACAGCGCTGGCCCGACGGGGCTACGACACGCACGGCAAGCGGCTCGAGGGCGCGGCCGGAGCAGCGGCGCAGCACGACCAGCTGTACGGCACGCTGCGGATCGTGGCCCTGCTGCAGCCGCTGCTCGTGAGCAGCTACGACGACATTCTGGAATACCTGACCAAGGTGCTCAGCCTTGTCGAGGAAGATCTCGGCGGGCGCACAGCAAGCTCTGCGAGTTCGCCAAATACTGGCAAGCTCGTTCTCAACAGCGATGCACCGTGGCCTCCTGACGACGGGGATAACTCAAAGCAGCCCGCGAGTCGGCCAACAAAAGGAAACTCCTCTTCGCCGTCCAAGCCAAGAGGCAAGACTCCAAAGAGCACAGGTCGTCATCGCAAAAACCACGAATCATAAGAGGAATGTCGTTTTCTTTGGTTGTCGTTTGTGTCACGTGCATTCTAGTCATTAGCGGAAATATATCCCATTGCTTGGTACATGATGTTGTGTGTGAATGTGCAGTGATACAAGGTAGACAGTCTATTTATCAACTGTGCTAGCAAAGTGCACTAACTGCACTCCAGCTTAAGCTCCAGCTCAGCCCCCTGGCGCCGTTTTTGGCGCGCAAAGGCGGATGGGCGCCTGCCTGGCACGGACGCCGTGTCCACATCATTGGAGAGAGCTCCTTCCCATTGAACAGCATCCAACACATTTGCCGAATTGCCAGATTTGCCATTGCCCGATTTGCACTGAATCGCATCGACCATTGATCATCGAGGACATTGAGACGTCCCACGTTTGACGATCCACACAATAGCACAAACACACCTCGAAACCCACCGCAAAACACTCATTACCACCGCCGCGATGCTCGTCTCGCTCACCGTCGGCAAGGTCGACGCCGGCGTGACGGTGCTCCTTACCCAGGACAAGCGATTGGTGAGTTGAGGAAGATGGAGGAAAAATGATGGAATGATCAACAAGGAACCCCGTGATCCCGTGTTCTGACCCCCCGCCCACCAGATTGAGTTCCCATCGATCCTGCTGCCGCCCAACATCTCGTCGGGCTCGATTGTCGACATTGCCGTGTCGCGCAACAGCGCGGCCGAGCAGACGGCCAAGGACAACTTTGCGTCGCTGCAGCGAAGCATCCTCGACACGTTTGGCGTCTCGCCGCCGACGACGCCCGTGCTGCGCTGCCGCAATGCCACGCAGACGAGCGTCGTGCTCGAGTGGGACCCCATCCAGCTCGCCAGCGCCGACCTCACCAGCCTCTCGCTCTACCGCAACGGCCAAAAGATGGGCAACATCCCCCGGCCCCTCCAGACCCAGTCCACCAAGCTGTCCGGCCTCGCCGTCGACACCGAGTACACCTTCCATCTCGTCCTCCGCACCAGCGCCGGCACCCTCAGCAGCGAGAAACTCACCGTGCGCACCCACAAGATGACCGACCTCAGCGGCATCACCATCACCACCGGCATCCTGCCCGGCGCCGCCCGCGAGCGTCTGCAGGCCGCCGTCGAGCGCATCGGCGCCAAGCTGATCCCGGAGCAGGGCGACGTGCGCATCGACACGACGCACTTTGTCACGACCGAGGGCCGCGGCCCGGCCTGGGAAAAGGCCGTCGACAAGAGCATCCCTGTCGTGCGGCCCGAATGGGTCGAGGCCTGCGAGAAGAGCGGCCGCATCTTGGGCGTCACCAAATTCTACCTCGACGCCGTCCGGCCCACCGGTCCCAATGACTATTTCCCCACGTCGCCGCCGCCGCAGCAGGCGCCAGCGTCACAATCGGCAGCGGCAGCAGCAGCTCCTCCTACACAAGAGAGGGAGCGGTCACTCTCATCTCCTCAGGCGCAGCCACGGGCCGATGAGGACAAGGACGGTGCGAACGAGGGCAGCAATGGCAATGGCAAGGAACAAGAGCAGCCGCAAGGCTCGTCTTCGTCGGCACCAGCATCGGACGCGGCCGAGGATGTGGATGGACAAAAAGTGTTGCTCGACAGTCAGGCTGCTGAACAAAAGGTGGCCTTGCGCACCAAGGAGGCACTGGGAGAAGAGAGCAAGGACGGCAGTTCTGCAGGTGCTCCAGGCGAGAGCGGCAACGACTCGGACAAGCTCGGCAGCGAGGAGAACAAACCTGCAGCGCAAGGCGATGCAGCTTCGTTCCAGGATGTTGATTTGTAGTCTAAAAGGAGCGTTTCCTTTTTTTTTCTTTCCCTTTTCGTTTTCTTTTTTTGTTTGCTCTCTATATTTAGGCTTTTTCTTGCCGTGTCTTTTTTTAGGAGTCGGTTTTTCTTTTTGCGGTTCTGTGTTCTGTTACCTAGGTAGTCCCCATATCATTTCTTTTTTACGACCTCTTTGTCCCAGGGATCAACCCATTTTACCTAGGTAAGGTCTTTGATACCTACCTCCTTTTTTTATGGAAAGCAGTGCCTACTACCTATCTCTAACGTTGATGATTCTACCTATGGGAGAATAAAAGATGAAGATCAAAAATGCAAAAATAAAGAGCCAATGCCGGATACCAAAAAAAGGGGGGAAAAAGGAAAACAGGGAACAAAAGAAACAACAAAAAAAGTAGTACGCCGTGACAAAATGCTTTGGGCAGCCCCCGTCCGTGCCGTAAAATATGCGTCGCCAAAAAAAAAGATCAAAAAGGAAAAAAAAAAATCCAAAATGTTACGGGACCCTCCCAAGAAAATCAAAAAGGGTCCAAAATTACCAAAAAAGAGAGAAATCAAAAATAACAAAAAATGAAAAAAGTAGCATGCTGTAATGCTTCAGTCCCAAAAAGAAAGTCGTCGACATCAATACGTCTTCAACGTTTCAAGGAGTCCTTTTTTATGGACGCTTGGGCTTTTTCTTGATAAACGGATCAGCCGGTGCCTTTTTCTTTATAGGCGGGCGGATCTATAAAAGAGTGTTAGTAGTGAAACAGCGAGAATGCTTTTTTCTTCCCAGGCAAAAACATACCTTTGGACCGCGAGGAGCATTAGGAGGAGGCCCTGGTCGACTGTTTTCGCTGATGCCGAGGACCTCCATGGCTGAAGGATCTGTTGGACGACGCGGTGGTTTGCCATGGCCGCCCATCTTTTCCTTTTTCGGGGGCTGGTCCGAAGGAGACGAGCGGCCGTCGTGCGGTCTCTTTTTGGGAGCGCTACTGCCAGCCGTGGAGACAATCTCGGGACGCGTCGACGATCCAGACGACGCGCCATAGGGCAGAGGTTCGCCGCGAGCATTGATGCCGCCGAGACCGAGCTCGGATGCTGGCACGGGCGGCCGGCTGGGACGGTCGACGACGGTATAGGTGGTGGGTTGGAGACCGGGCGGTGCGGGCTTCTTTCGCGGGGGGCCAGAAGGAGGAGGAGGAGGAGCAACAGTGTCAGCTCCAGGGGGTGAATAGGCGTCGTCGTCAAAGACGTCGACAGGGGCAGGCTTGGCATCCTCCATCTTGACCTCTTTGATGTCTTTGACCTCCTTCTCTTCTTTCACCTTGCGGTCCTCCTCCACCTTGGGCAGAGGCCGCCCGGTGACGGCGGTGCCGCCGGCCTTGAGCAGAGCGAGGACGTTGCCGCCCGTGTAGCGGTTGCGGTCCTTGGCGTCTTCAATGAGGGCGCGCCAGAACTCGCCCTGGCGCAGAGCGCGCGAGTCGCCGAGGATCCAGAGGGAAGAGCGGGCGCGCGTCAGACCGACGTTCATGCGGCGAATATCGGTCATGAAGCCAATGCCGCCGGTGGCGCTGGCACGGACGCAGGAAAAGATGATAATGTCACACTCGCGGCCCTGGAAGGCGTCGGTGGTGTTGAACTCGACCGTGTTGAGAATGTCGGCGCCGTACTGCTCGGAGAAGCGCTGGCGCAGGGCAAAGAGCTGGGCCTTGTACGGCGTAATGATGCCGACTTTCGCCCCGATTTGCGTTTTGGAGGTGGCCCCTCGCTGCAAAGACTCGATGAATCGCTGGTACAGCAGCATGGCGACGCGCACTTCATTGTCGTTGACGAGAGACTGGCCGCGGGCGCCGCGGGCCTGCACGCCCTCGACGTCAAAGAAGCGGTAGGGTCCGAGCAGACAGGCGTTCTTGGCATCGGACCAGTTGCCGTGCCAGGGCTGGCGACGGAGGGCAGCCATATCGCCGCCGTCGATGAGACGCCCCTCGTAGAACTGTTGGCTGGGGAACCTGCTGATCTCCGGGTGCATGCGGTACTGCGTGTCGAGCAGGTGGACGTCCTTGGGCCGGTTGCGCTGCATGCGCACAAACAGGCTCTGGTCGTAGCCGTAGCGGGCGGCAGACTGGGACAGCACGGTGGGCGGCAGCTGCTTGGGGTCGCCGACGAGGATGCACTTGCTGCAGCCGTACTTGAGCGGGATGAGGGCGCTGAGCTCGACGCACTGGGCGGCCTCGTCGATGATGACCGTCTCGAACTCGACGTTGAGGTTCTTGAAGACCTCGTGGCCGCTGCCGCTGAGGGTGGCGCAGAGCACGTGGGCCTCGCTGAGGATCTTTTGCTGGACCTGGCGCTTCTTGATCTCGGCCTCGCGCGCATACGTGTTGCCGCTCTCCTTGTCGCGCTCGATCTGGGCGCCGATGCGCCGCTGCTCGGAGCGCAGCCCGTCGTGCTCGCGCTCCAGGGCGGTGAGGTGGGCGTGGTCGACGGGGTCGGCGCTGCGGGCGGCATCGATGGCTGGCCGCAGCTCGGCCAGCTTGGCCTTGATCTCGCCCGCGCGCTGGTGCATCTTGTCGCGCTCGCTGCCGGGGCCGGTCAGAGGAGTACCTGCACTTCCATCGACGGGCTGCCCATCTTTGCCGACACTCTTGACGGCGGACGACGACTGGCGGGCAATCTCGGCCTGAACGAGCTCGTCGAGGGTGACGTCCTTGACGCCGGCATTGATGACGTCGGTGCGGCCGAGACGCAGCACGTTGATTTTGCGCACGGCGCCGTTGGTCTCTTTGACGCCGGCCTTGAGACGCAGCACCAGCTCGTCGACGGCGGCATTGGACGGCGCGCAGACGAGCAGCTTCTTGGCCGGGGTGTCGTTGCCATGGCCACTGCCATTCAGCCCACCCCTGTTCACATTCATAGCCACCGCCCCCGTGGTGCTGTTCTTGATGGTGCCCGTCAGCAGGGCGCCGACCATGGCGACGATGGTCTTTGTCTTGCCCGTGCCCGGCGGGCCCTGGACCAGAGTGAAGCCGTCGTTGGCCTTGCCGTGGAGGATGGCGAGGGCCTGGCCGCGGTTGAGCTGGTAGTTGCGCTCCATGTCGGCGACGGCCTCCTTGCTAAAGTTGAGCATGGGCGAGGGCGTGGCCTTGAGGACCTCGTCCATGAGGTCGTAGTACTGCAGGCTCTCGAGGGCGGCGTACTCGCGCTCAATGGTGGTCATGTTGGTGATCTTGACGGCGCGGAAGGTGGCGCCGACGACGAGCTTGGCCATCAGCTGGTTGCCGCGGCTGTTGAGGCGGTACGTCACCTCGAGGGCGCTGCGCTTGTAGGCCGTCTTCCAGATGCGCGCCAGACAGTGCGCGTCGCCGCGGCCCGTCAGGGGGTCCTCGGCCACGGACAGCAGCACAATGTCGCCCTCGCCGACCATGCGCTCGCCGTTGGACACTCCACTTTGATTTTGAGGCGTCGTGATGCTCGTGCTGACTTCGAGAAAGTTGTCGACCGACATGCGCGTGTTGATGCGCACGCCAAACGGCTTGTTGGTGCACTCATCCTTGGACGTGACAAACGAGCGCCAGGCCTCGTTGATGAGCAGCGCGAAAAAGGTGCGCTTGTAGTCGGTCGGCGACGCGTACGCGTCGGCCACGGCCTTGAGCGCCTCGCTGTTGGGCGGGTCGTTGCTCTCGTGGAAAATGTCCCACTCGAGGATGGCCTGGTGCAGCCGGTCCATGTTGGGGATGATGCGCGCCCGCATGTCCTTGGCCGACCGCTGCAGCTTGATCTTCTTCACCGGCTGCCGCGCTGCCATCTGCAGGTTCAGCCGTCGTCGCCGCTCTGCCTCGGCCGCCTCTTTTTCGCCCTTTTTGCTCATCGACGCCAGCGCGTCCATGCCGTCGTCCCCGTCCTCCTCTTCGTCATCGTCGTCGTCGTCGTCTTTGTCCTCGTCGCTGTCGACCATGATCTCGCTCTTGTTGGCCTCGCGCAGAGCGCGCGCCTTGGCAATGGCTTCGGCCTTGTGCTTCTCCATCTCGGCCTTGTCGCGCGCGCGGGCTTCACGGAGAGCCGCCCGGTTCGCCAGCATCACCTTTTCGTTCTTGGCCGTCGTGGCCGCCTTCATCGCCTCGGCCTTGGCATTCAGACGGCCGAGCAGGGCATGGCTCCTAGCCAGGCCCGGCGTCAGCTGTGAAGCCGCATCCTTGCTCGTCAGCGATGGTGTCGTCCGGGCTGATGCTCCCGATGATGCACCCGGCGTGCCGGCGCGAGACCAGGCCTCGAGGGACGTCTGTTTCTTCTTGACAGCAAGATCGGTTGTGACTGTCGTCTTGGTCTTGTTCCACGTGATAATCTCGACCTTGTCGTCCTCGTCGCCCTCGGCATCCTCGTCGTCGGCTCCGTCGCCAATAGCGCGCATCAGCTCGGCACGCTGGGTGTCGTTCATGTTGGTGTTGACGCGGAACTTGTTGGGCACCGTGGCGTGCGGCGTGTACGTGTTGCGGATCGACGCGACAAACTTGTCGGAGAAGCTCATGCTGTACTCCTTGAGCCGGCTGAAGAGCTTGACGAGGATGCGCACAATGATGCCCACCAGGTACAGGTCGCGCAGCTGGATCATCTCGACGATGCCGCTCGAGTACTTGCGCGGCGCATCGAGGACGAGCTGCATGCTGCTTCCAGAGTTGCTGCCCAAGGCCGACGCAAACAGACCGTCCTGCTCCATCAGACGCTCGGCAAACTCCATCACGTCGCGGCAGTAATTCTCCATGGTCGACTTGTCGACGTCCTCGCTCCAGGCGCGCGCGCGCGAAAACGAGTGGTCGACAAACTGCCACTCCATCGTCCACCAGCGCCGCACGGCCCTCTGCTCGTCGGGCGTCAGCGAGCGCGAGCGCAGCAGGCCGCTCGACGTGTCGCACAGGCCCGTCAGCACGTCCTTGCTGCAGCGGTAGATGTGGCGCATCGGCTCAAACGAGGTGGCCGTCGCGGGCAGATGCGCCTGCGATGGCCGCAGCGGCGCGCGCAGTCCCGAGTCGCCGCCCGTCAGGTGGCTGACCGTGTCGGCAAACGAGGTCAGAAAGGCCGCCGGGTACGTGTTGACCATCTTGACAATGGCGTCGGAGCGGCTGTCCTCGTCGACGAGCGTGAGGATGAGCTGCACGCCCGCCTCGCGGATGGCATCTTCGGCGTGCACGAGCGTCGCCGCAATGGCGTCCATCGTGCGGGTGGGGTCGGAGGAAGCTGATGCAGCGGCATCAGGGGTTGCTGCCGACACGAGATACCGCAACTGTGTCGTCTTGAGCGTCTCGGCAATGCTCGACACGGTGGACGCAATGGCCTCGGCCGCATGGTCGAGCTCGTCGTTGAAGCGCACGCGCGCCGGGTCGTCGACCACCAGCTGCCGCTTCTTGGGCGGGAAGCGCTGGATGCCGCGGAGAGAGAGCGTCGCCGCGAGCATGACGCGCGCCACATTCAGCCGGCCGGGCGCCAGAGCAGCGCGGAAGCCATCCCACAGCTGACTCGAGCGACGCGCCGTGCCCCCCGGAGGAGGCATCTTGCCGTTCTGCTGCAGCACGAGCCACTCGTCCTGGATGGCGCGCGTGTCGAGGCCGAGGGCCGACTCGATGACGCCGACGGCCGCGGCCGACAGGCCAATGTTGTAGCGGTCGTTGACGTGCAGGTTGGCGGACCGCACGACGTAGTCGTGGTGCTTGACCGTGTTGTTGATGACCGTGTTGACAAAGAGCGCCGTCTCGGCCGTCAGCCGGTACTTGGCGTCGAGGTAGCCGTCGAGCGTCAACTGCAGCGCGTTGAGCCCGGCCGCGATGGACGTCGAGTGGCCCTCGCGCGTCGCCGTCACGGCCGCGCTGGCGCTGCCCGAGAGGTAGGCCGACAGGAAATAGTCGCAGACGTCGGTGCGCTGGTTGCGGTTCAGCGACCGCATCAGCGCGCGCACAAAGGCCACCAGCAGCGGCACGCCGTCGAGCTGCATCGCCGGCTCAAACGCGCGCGCCAGCAGCGCCGCAAACGCCGGGCTCGTCGCCACAAACATGGGCAGCTGCGGCGGGTTCATGTTGGTCAGCGCGTCCCAGAACGCCGTCGGCGCCTTGTCCATCAGCGCGCAGACCGTCCGCATCACCCGCGCCAGCACCTCCTCCGACGGCCGCTCCATGTGCTGCAGCGCCAGCTGGTACACGTCCACGGGGATCTGCATGCCGCGCAGGCTGTGCAGCACGATCTCGGGGCCCATCGCCCGCAGCAGCAGCTCGAAGCCGTCCCAGAACCGCACCATCTCGGCCGCCGGCGTCTCGACCGGGCCGACCGCGGCGATCGCGTCCGCCAGGTAGTCGCTGACCGCCCACTCAAACTGCTCGGCCGTCAGCGACGCCGGCGCGCAGCGCTCCCACGCCGTGCGCGCAAACGCGTGCCGCAGCGGGTCCGCCTGGAAGAGAAACACCGTCATCGACGGGATCACCGCCGCCGCCACGCGCAGCGGCTTGCGCTCCTGCGTCTTCTGGAAGACAATGTTGAACAGCCGCCGGTTCTCGGGCACGCCCAGAAACTCGACGCAGCACAGCGCCTCGTAGAACGCCAGCACCGCCGGCGCGTCCAGCCCCACCAGCTTGCCCGACGACATCGGCCCGTGCTGCTCCAGCAGAGCCACCGCCCGCTCGAGGCCGCTCGTGATCCGCGCCGCATCAAACGCATGCAGCCTCCCCTCCATGATCCCCGCCGTCTCCTCGTCAAACTCCTTGATCAGCCGGCTCTTGAGCCCCTTGCGCTCCGCGTGCCACGCCCGGATGCACGCGTCGCACTTGTGCAGAAACGTCTCCGTCCGTCGCACCCAGTCGTCCAGCCATCGGTCCGCCTGCTCGCGGCTGATGCCCAGGATCAGCGACGCCCACGCCGTCAGCTGCAGCCGCGACCGGCCCTCGTCCATCCGCGTCTGCACTGCCGCCCGCTCGTCCGCCGTCCCGGACGGGCTGTCGTAGTCGGTCAGGTCCTCATCGCTCGTCTTGGGACAGAAGAGGTGCACGTCCGCTGGAATCCGTTCGAGTTCTTGGTGTGATCTGATAATCTCCTCGTATACCTCTTGAGGACTCTTCATGGTGGGCTAAAGGAGGGGATGAAAGTCGGTGGCATTCGTGATGGATGAAGGGAGGTGATTGTCGGGGGGGTATCCTTTCTCGTCGTTTCGTGATATCGTCTCGTCGTTTGGTGAGCTCAAAAAAGCTTCACTCTTGACGGCTTCGGGGGTCGTACTCGTATTGTCAGGAGCTTGTGAGCCGGCCAGGGCCCATGGTTCAGCCCTCTATCCCGTCACACGTCCTCGAGACACAGAAGTGTTGTGCAAAACTGCTCTCCCGATGGGTATCAATGCTGTCGATAAAGTCAAAGCCCAATGCTCAAGTACAACTTCAAGAACAAAGTAGAGAATGTCGTGAAATCTGTCTGTCAATGGATTGCCCCCTCTCATCACTCTCTTATCAAAGCCCTCCATCTCAACATACCCTGGTGTATCCCAATACTAAAACACTCCACCAGTCCACGTCACCTTGCTTGATCACTGTCAAGCTTTGCAGCTCTGCAGTTTTTTCGTGATGTTGACTTGGAGTGGATTGCCCCGTTGCTTGGGCCCTGGAACTTTAAACAGGTACAGAGTACGGAGTACACATGCACACGTGACCCGCCCGAGCGCGTCGCGTTCGTGCTACTATTAAATGGGATGCAGAAGTGGGTCTTGTCACATGACCTGTAATAAAAGGCGCTAAACCGCTTTCAGTCTATCCACTGAGAGCTTTGAATTTTTTTCGACGTCGGCTTTCCTCCTCTAGACTCTCCACGCGACCTATCATCTTGTCTTCCGAGCCAAACTACATTGTTTGTATCTACAACATCCTCAATCTTTCATTTTTTTTTCTTTCTTTCCGTTTTCGCTTGATTGATACCCCCTTTCTGTGATACTCGCAGAAACCAATCTTTCCTGGTCTCGACCTGTCATTCCTCGTCTTTTCCTCCTCGATTTTATCACCCCTCCTCCCACCTCTCTCTCTATTCACAATGTATGTTGCGCCGACCGCCATTGAGCGTCCCCGTCCAATTTGTCTTGACTTTTCCTCCCCTTTCCCTCTCATTCCCATCTGACACCTCTCTAGGCACTCTGTTCGCGCAGTTCTGCGGTCCACGGCCTCGGCATCGGCCTCGGTCGCCCGCACCGCCATTGTCGCCCAGCCCGCTGCGGCCAGCCGCTTCGCCGCCCGCAGCCCGGCCGCCATCGTCTCGGCCGCCCGTCTCTTCTCCCAGTCGCGCATGGTCCGCGCCGACGACATCAAGGGCGAGCAGGCTCTCGCCGACGCCATTGCCGCTGCCAACGCCAAGCTTCCTCCCACTCCTGCTGCCGCCGCCGAGACGGCCGCCGCCGAGACCCAGGCTTCGGCCCCGGAGTCTTCTGCTTTCTCGTCGTCGGTCGCTGCTGCTCCTCGCGAGGGCGAGACCCCTTACGGCATCTACATCAAGAACATGGTCTTTGACGCCACCGAGGAGCACCTCAAGGAGGCCTTTGAGCACTACGGCAAGGTGACTCGTGTTGCCATTGCCCGCGATCCCCGCGGCATGTCGAGAGGGTGAGTCCACCTCCATCTTATCTGTGTATTTTCGTTTCTTGTCGCTTCTCTAACTCTCTAGCTACGGCTTCGTCTGGTTCGAGGCCGAGGAGCCCATGCAAAAGGCCATGGCCGATGCCCATGACTCCTTCTGGCACGGCCGCCGCATCCAGGTCCTGCGCCGTCTGCCCCGCGACGCCAGCCAGCGCCCGGACCGCAAGGACGTCAGCGGCCCCATGCGCGACCCCACCACCAGCGTCTACATTGGCAACCTGCCCTACGAGACCACCGACGCCGACCTCAACGAGCTTTTCCGCGAGATCAAGGGCCTCATCCCCAGCGGCAAGTCCGTCCGCATCGCCGTCGACCGCTCCACCGGCTGGCCCCGCGGCTTCGCCCACGCCGACTTTGTCTCGGTCGACGCCGCCAAGGAGGCCGTCAAGGCTCTGTCCGGCAAGCAGCTCGGCAACCGCGTCCTCCGTGTCGACTTTGCCACTCCTGCCAACTACAGCCGCGGCGACAAGAACGACAACCGCATTACCCGCGAGTAAGAGAGAAGAGAGGAAGCAAATGGAATGAAAGAAAAAAAGAAATCAAAATGAAGGAATGAATGCAAGAGGGGAATGAAAAAAAAGGACACGGACGGTTTCCCTTTCTTTTTTGATTACAAGAACCCGGGAGCCAAAAAAAGAAACACACGCAATTTCGATGAACGACAAAAAAAGTCTCTTTCTCTTTTTTTTTTCTGCCTTTGATCCAAATAGAGTTACCGTTTGGCACCTTGGCAATTGGGAACACTGGTTTTTTTTTCTTTTTTTTTTCTTGGTTCTGTGCCATTTGGTCAATGGGGTTTCTTTTTTCGTGTATATTAGGGTTTTATCCATAAAGCGGGTATGTAAATAAAGCAATGACATCTCTTCTTTTCTATATTGGTTGTCTGAGAGCATAAAGAAATGGATTGTGAAGCCATGGAACCTCGGCTCTTTTGTCTGGTGTATGGTATCTATTTGGCGGGCATTAGTTGTCGTGTTGAAACCTGGGCCCTTTTTAAGCTGAAAACGCAAAGAAATAATGGAAAACGAGAAAAGTAATAAAAAAAGAAAAAAAAAAGATCAAATATTCAAAAACAATAAATTCCAACCCATCCAACACTCCGTTCCCTCCATCTATACTTTTTATTCCTTTTTATGCCCCCCTTGCATTTCATCTTCTTAGGTAGTTCCTCCATGATCACCCCCCTTATTCCGCCTTGGTGGCACGACGGTTGGCTGCCAGACGGACAAGATTGCGCAGCAGCACGGCAATCGTCACCTTGCCGACCGAGGGCACATAGATGGACGCCTTCTCCTTGACGGCCGGGCCGTCAAAGTTGCGAAACGACGAAAAGTTGATGCACACGGCACCGTCGCGCAGCAGCTCCGTCGGCACCTTGAACTTTTCCGTCGGCACGCCGCCAATGACCACGTCCGACAGCGGCAGACACTGCTCGAGGCCAAAGCCTTCCTCCTTGTCCAGCACCTGGTGCCGCGCCTGGCGGATGCCCTGGCCGCGCGTAAACACCTGCGTGCCCGTCAGGTCGACCGAGTAGACCGTCGCGCCGTCGTTGGCCAGCAGCGCCGCCAGCGGACGGCCATTGACCTCGGAGCGGTTGATCACCGTGATCGTCTTGCCGTACAGGCGGTTGCCGTAGGGGATGACCGTGTTGTAGACGTGCAGGTGCTCGAGGATCTTGACCACGGCCAGCGGCGTGCACGGCAGGATCGACTTGAGCTGGTTCGTCGGCGCGTCCAGGAACCGCACGTTGTGGTACATGTTGGACAGGTAGCGGTGGCAGAGTCCCTCGACGTCCTTGCTCAGCGCAACCGTCTCCTGGATGTAGCGGTCGTGCGTCGGGTTGCCGGGGAAGATGGGGTAGTACACAATGATGCCGTCCACGTTGTAGTCGCCATTGGCCGTGATGATGGCCTCTTCGAGCTCGTCCTTGTTGACGCGGTTCAGCTGGAAATCAAAGCCACTGAGATGTCAGTAAAAGAGCTCAAGAGTCACTTCATCACTCTCTACCACCTCCCCCCCCTTCTCACTCACTTCTCTTGGCACGTCTTTTGCGACCACTCGGCGTACATGACGGCTGCCGGGTCGTCGTTGGCCAGGAATGCAGCCAGGCACAGCTGCCGTGTGATGCCATTGTCCTTCAGGAACTTTTCGCGCGTCTCCTGCACTTCCGAGAGCAGGTTCTTGGCAATGCTGTCGGCCAGAATGACCTTGCACGTCTTGGGAACGTCCGCCATGGCGTCTGGTGTATGTGGCTGGTGTGTGCTGGGGTGTCAAAAGTGTCAATGGACGTTGTGTCGTGGGAGTTGTGTGACTCGACGCACGCGAAAAAAAAGAGGAAAAAAAAGTTGAAGCTTTTTTGGAGTCACTTTTTGGAGAGAATTTGGAGCGCTCTGGGGCGGACTTTGCTCCGCTACAGTAGTCTTGGCGGCTGAGACAAAGACGGTGACGAGTGTCAAAACAATGGGCGGGTTGATGTTGAGTTGAATCTTGTTGCCTTTATTTCATTTCCCTCTATATAAACATTTCAGTATAAAACTTCTCTTGAATCGCATTTTCCCGAGAAAAAAAGGAATATCCCGAGCATTGTTCCATTTTCAAATATATACGGCAGTTGCGACCGTGACAGAGCTGTGTACTCTTGTACATAATCCGTACATGTACCTGCCGCGCCGATCACGGAGTCCTCCCGGCCGTTCCTGCCTACAAAACTTTTTTCTAGCGATTGCCCCTCCCCCACACACCTTATCGCTATCGCGCGGCACAAGTATCTTTCCGCTGTAGACCCCGCAGCAAGGTACATCGTCGCACCATCGTCCCATCGCGCCTTCCATCGGCACGCACACGCGAACCCCGGCACCTGCCTGACGTATATATCTGATTTTCGCATTACATCGGCGACGCACCTGCCTAAAACGACAACTCCCTCTCGGCCCTCCTTGAGCCTCACAAAGTACCCCGACCGAAACACAGTAGAAACGCGGCCAACGCTCATCGCACCAGCTTCACCCACGGGGAGACTCACTTGACACAACCCCCGGATCAGCAGCGTCGAGCATTTGTCACCCTGGTTTCTGGCGCCATGGCCGCCGACTTTGCTGCGCTGGCCACGAGCTACGTGCTCGCCGACGACGAATCTGAGCGGCAGCGGTTGGCCAATGAAGCTGCAGAGAGTAAGGAGGAGAAGAAGAAGAAGAAGAGAAAAAAAAAGAAAAACGAACAAGAAAATCCAACATCTGCTAACTGACACCAGACATCAAGAGTGCACCGCGCAAGAGTGCTGCCGTCCTGGCCTGGGCGCAGTCCATCAACCAGTGGATGCCCGGAGGCAGCGGGACCAGCGATGGCGACAGCGATGTGATTGTGAGAGCAAAGGGTATTTGGACTCTCTTGGAAAGGATATAGGAAGAGCATAGGAAGAGCATTGGCTGACTGAAACAGCTCTCGGTTTCCTGGCGTCGACACTGGAGGTCTTGGAAAAGGATGTTCTGCGGCCAGAGCAAGGTGAGTTGTCATGTTGATAGAGGTTGTTTGATTTCTTTCTTTTTTTCTTTTTTTCCTTTTTTGTCTTTTTTTCTTCTTTTTCGTCTTTTTTTTCTTTGTTTTTTCTTCCTTTTTTTGAATTTCACCTACCATCCCACCCACCGATACTGACCACCCAACAGTCGAGCACTTGATCGCCTTCTTTGGTGCCATGTTCGCCATCGACCACAAGGCCGGCATCCTCGCAGCAGCCACAGCCCTCCGGTGTCTCTGCGGCATGAACCACTTCAAGCCCACCATGGCATCGTCCGTGTTCGGCCACATTATCAAGCTCGGCGACGACTTTAGACTGCAGGCGCCCGACACTCGTCGTGCCATCTACGACCTCGTCGGTCTCCTCGTGCGCAACGCGGCCGTCCTCGAGGTCCTGGGCCAGACCGGCGGCGAAGAGGCCCCCTTCCTCCGCGATCTCCTCCAGCTCTGCCGAAGCGAGCGCGACCCCGACAACCTGCTCCGCTGGTTTGCCATCCTGCGCCGCCTTCTCGACCAGTACCGTCCAGCACTGTCGGCCGCCGTGGTCGACGAGGTCTTCAAGGCTGCCTCCGACTACTTCCCCATCAGCATGCGCTCCTCGGCTACTCCCGCCGGCACCACCGTCGACGACCTCAAGACAGCCCTCCGCGGCGTCTTTGCCTCGAGTTCGCTGGCATCGTCGGCTGTGTTTGATTTCCTCCTGCAAAAGATGGACCAGGGCGACGCTCTCACCGTGTCGGTCAAGGTCGACATCCTCAGCACGATCCAGGCCTGCATCGAGGCCTTTGCCAACCCAGCCCAGACGGTCGTCCCTCACACCAGCCGCATATGGAATTCGCTCAAGTACGAAGTGCGCCACGGCGACGTCCCCGAGTCGATCAACGGCACGCTGCGCGTCGTCCAGGCCATGGCGGCCCGTCTGGGCGAGACGGCCGAGCTGTCTGCTCCGCTGGGCGACTTTGTCGACGTCGTCCTCGCCGACTGCACCAGCGATCTCGGCAACTCGACGTTCACCAAGGCGGCCGGCCAGCTGCTCAACAGCACGGCGCTGGGCGGTGTCCGGGCATTCAACCTGACGGTCGGGCCTGTTCTGGGCACGGTCAAGAAGGACCTGCAGCTCGCCCAGGTGGTCAACCACACGCGCGACCTTGTCGGTGTCCTGAACAGCATCCTGCGCACCCGCCAGACCCTCCTGCGCAAGCCCGAGCCCGAGACGGACCTGGCTGCCGTGGCGGCGTTCCACAGCCACGACGCCACCATCCGCGGTCTTCTCGACAACATCTACATGCGTCTGTGGGACAACAACCTCAACGAGTCGACCTCGAACCAGGCCCAGCAGGATCCCCTCGTTCTGCGCGACGTGATCCAGGGCCTGGCCGAGCTGATTGTGCAGCGCGGCCCTCTGACAGCGTCTTCTACGGCTACGTCTACGGCCACGGCCACGCGTGCTCTTTTGTGCAGTCCTCCCCAGTGCCAGCGCATTGTCCAGACTCTGGCGCAGCTCGTGCAGCCCGTGTTCTCAGGAGTTGGCGGTGCTGGCCACGACCTGACCGCCACCGAGACGGAGGGTCTGGCCCACGAGGCCATGGTCACCCTGCAGACAGCCATGTCCGTCTACCCCGATGGCTTCGCCCTGCTTGTCCAGTACACGATGGCGTCCATCGGCGCCAACCCTCCCATTGCTGCTCTGCGCGATACCCTGGCGCGCGTGGCGTACATTGGCTGTGCGCCGTCGGCCAGCGCCGGGGGGTCGTCCGAGGAGAGCCTGTCGAGTGTGGGCGCCGACCTTCTCGACCGGTTCCAGACGCTGACGCTGGCTCTCTTCTCTGCGCTCGAGCACCTTCTCGACGCCAAGGAGCCGTTTTCGGTGTCGAGTGCTGTTCTCGGTGGCATCTATGGTGCGGCCCTGCACCTCCGCGATGCCTTTGTTCAGCGGGGCGTCATTTCCTCTTCCACAGACAAGGGAGACAAGGGAGACACAGACAGCAGTGATGTCGCCATCAAGCTGTTCCAGGAGTACCGCAAAGAGGCCTTGTCTCTTGTCCAGCGTCTGTACCTCAGAGCAACGGCTATCGATGCCGAGCACCTGTGCCTGAGTGCCGACTTTGAGTCATCGTCGTCGCTGTCATCCGACGACCAGGACCAGTACATCCAGCAGCTGGCCAGCTTTGCCACATTTGTCGTTTCCGATTTCAGCGAGGAGCAGCAAAAGGAGGCCAAGCTTTTCCTTACGCCCTTCCACCTCTTCCGCGACGAGTACAAGGGCGCCAAGTCCTTTTTCCACAGTCTCCAGGGCGGCCGCGTCGATGCGCTCTCTCTTGGCATCCTCAAGGGTCTCTGGCCATCCGTCATGGCATCTATTGTAAGCTGACCTATCTTTGAAATATTTCTTGCTTCTTTTTTTCTCCGTGTATTGTCGTTCTCCTAACATTACGTACAGACCGACCTTGGCCTTTCTCCATTGAATCTTCTCGACGATCTCGACACTCTGGACAGTCTTCCGCCACGCACTCGCCTGGTTCGGAATACCATGTCCACTGTTGTTGCCAACAAGTACTCTGCGGCAGCGAGCACGGCTGCTGTCAAGGCACAGCACCCCGGCTGCCAGGAGGCATGGCAAAAGACGGTGGCAGCCATCAAGGCCCAGGTGGACGGTGACGTCTCGCTCAACAAGTTTGCCCGGTTTGTGGCCGTCGCGGCGGGTGCCTTTGCCCGTCTCGACAAGGATGCACGGCCGCTGGCCAGCCTGTTGGCCACGGTTCCCGTCCGCAGCCTCGGCGACGACAATGAAAAGACGGCGCAGCAGATGGCCCGCGCGCTGTCGGCTCTCTTGGTGTCGGACAGCACGCTGTCGACGGCGGACCACGCCGTGGTCAAGTCCATCTACAAGCAGTGGGTGTATGGCCAGACGGTCAAGCAGCAGCTGCTGCCGCTGGCCTTTTCTCCCAAGCCCGTGGGCGCCGATGCCGACGTGTCGGCGAGCGACCGTCGGGCCAGCACCGTGTACACGATTGCCATTCTGTCGCTGGTGCGCGGCATGCCTTTTTCGGTGTACGAGGACGACGTGGTCAGCAACGATGCAGCGCTGGTCCGCGTGCTGGTGGCAGCGACGACGACGCTGGCGCCGCAGTGGAGCGATGTCGCCGTGGCCCTGCGCGTGCTCTCGGCCATTCTGACGGCCAACCGCGGCGAGGCCGTGCGCGGTCACCTGCGGACGGTGGTGGACGCATCGATGCGCGTGTTTGGCCCGTCGGAGAAGGCGACGCCGGCTTCGCGCAAGCAGGCTCTGCTGCTCGTGTCGCAGCTGCCGGCGCACTATGAGGAGGGTCTGCTGCTGCCGTACGAGCCGCGTCTGGCCCGGGCGCTGGCCACGGCGTGTGGTGATCGGGTGCGGGAGATCCGCACGATTGCCCAGCAGGCTCGTGAGAACTGGGTCAAAGTGGCGGCATGAAAAAGGGGGATGGAAGGAGAGATATAAAAAAATATTTTGCTGATTTTTATTTTTACTGTAAATACCTACATAGAACGCCGTGGGAAAAAGAAAAAAAAGAAAAAATACGAAAAAAAGATGATACTGCCACCATATGCCACCATATAAGAGTCAAATAGAGACAATGCTTCTTTGTTTCAGCTGCCCTATTCAGATGTTCTTTTTCTTTTTCTTTTTCTTTAGTTTATTTATTGATTTGCTCTTGTTTTATAATTATTCTTTACCCCCCGCCCTTGACGACACACGACAGTCAGACAGGTTAGACCTTGCGCCGCTTGCCGCCCTTGTTTGCTGATGAACCGGTCGCTGCCGCCGCGGCACTCGTCTCGACGCTCGCATCGGCCAGCATCTCGAGCACGTCGGTGCTGTAGGCCGGCGTCGAGTCGACGGCCGCCGCGACGGCCTTGTCCTCGTTGGCGGCCTTGGCGGCAGCAACGCGCTTGGGTTCGGCCTTGCCGATGGCGGGCACAGAGGTGGCGAGCATGGTCTGGAAGGGAGCGGCGACAAAGCTGCCGGCGCTGTTGAACCACTCGGAAAAGGGGCGCGAGAAGGAGACGGACGAGGAGCTGCTGCCGCTCGACGAGGTCACGGTGACGACAACATGGTAGACGGGCGTAAACTTGTCGACGGTGGATGCAATAGAGAGCGTCTCGCCCGACGGGGCGGTGCCGACGTAGACGGTGTCCTTTTCGACGTAGCGCGACCAAAAGGTCAGGGCGGCATTGAGCGCCGCGTAGACGACGACGGCGGCGGCCGAGTAGTACTTTGTCTCGTAGAAGCCGAGCTTGTAGTCCCAGACGAAGCAGGCGGCGGCGATGGCAAAGGCCACGTAGCCGAGGGCGAGGCGGACATCGGTCAGGCGGTGCGACTGCTTGAAGCCGAGCGAGTTGAGGTAGTTGGGGAGGGCATCATCGGATGTGTTTTTGAGGTCTAGAGGAAGAGGAGGAGGAGGAGGAGGAGAGAAAAAAGAGTTAGCGGGTGTCATGCTTTTGTATATTGTGATGGTGGATTTTCTTACCCGCCAGATTGTAGACGGCAATCTTTTCTTGCGACATGATGACAGGGGACGTGTTGCAGCGTGGCTGCGTTCGTGTTGGCTCGGATGCGAAGTGAGGAGCAAATGTCGCAGTGTCGAGATCGCGATTCTCGATGTCGTCAGGAAAGGTGGCTACTACTTCAGGTACTACAGGTACTGCAGGTACCTTTTTCGGGGAGCTAGCTGTCGGGGTACATGCTGAATGTATCTTTTTTTGCAGCGCTGCAGCAGGTCACTGTTGTGTCGTTCCGTGCCCCTGGAGCGCAAGCGTAATGACCCACTTTTCGTCGGTATGGTGGGCAGTCGAGGGAAAGAACAAACGACGTGCCACTCTGACGACCTCTCTGACGGCCTCTCTGACGACTCGCATCACCACGACGTGCCGCCATCGACCATCCACCACTGTCGACACGGGCCATTCGCATCGTCCGTCGGACCGCCCACACCAGAATCTTTATCCGACCCTTGCCCCAGTGAATCGCCCGTTCGCCATGTCGCAGCTCCTCGTGCAATCGATCCCTCGGGATCCCCAGCTGCTGTATGTTTTGCGTCTCTTCATGTGCCATCCAAGCTTCGTCTAACTCCCCCTCAGCTACTGGATCCTGTTTCCTATTACGGTCGTCATGATCCTGACGGGCGTGCTTCGCCACTATGCCAACGTGCTCATGGCGCCGTCGCCGAAAAAGTCGGACCGTAAGACGCTCCGCGAGCAGCGGTCGCTGCTGCACGGCGTCAGCGTGCGCACCAACCACCACGTGCTGTCGGCCCCGTCGTTTATGGCGCGGCGCGAGGCGCTCGTGAGCGCGTACGAGTCGGGCGCCTACCTCAAGGCGCCGGAGCAGCGCGGCCAGGCGCCGGCCAACCCGATGAACGACCCCAACGCCATGGACGGCATGATGGGCATGATGAAGGGCAACATGGCCATGATCATTCCCAACACGCTCATTATGAGCTGGATCAATACGTTTTTCAGCGGCTACGTGATTAGTATGTCGAGTGTTGGGGCAGACCGTTGTCCTGCTATCTCTCTCTCTCTCTGTCTCTCACTAACTCCCCCCCCCCCGTGAAACTCCCGTTCCCCCTCACCATCAAGTTCAAGAGCATGCTTCAGGCTGGTGTGGCTACACGCGACATGGATCCCCGCTGGATGTCGAGTATCAGCTGGTACTTTTTGTGCATCTTTGGTCTCCAGGCCGTCTTTAACTTTTTGCTCGGAAGCGACAATGGTATGTATTTCGTTGTCTTTTGAAACTCTCTTGATATATATGTCCTCCTCGCTGACACTTTCTCCTCCTTCCTTGCCAGCTGCCAACCAAATGGCTCAGCAAATGGGCCAGATGGCTCCCGCACCTCAAATGTTTGCTCCTGGCCAGGACCCCGACAAGCAGTTCCTCGCCGAGGTCGAGAACCTTGCCGTCGTTGAGCCCTACTCTGTGCTCGACACTGTCGAGGACCGTCTGCTGGCCCGCAATGCATGAAGGAAGGAGGGAAAGGAGCCCTGCTGGATGCTGTTGTTTCCAGGAGCCCCAAGGAACTCATCGAGTGCTGTGGGAAGTGTGTAGTAGCCAGGATAGACAAGCTGCAACGAGGGTGTGTCGGAGGGGAAGGGGGGCGGCTCTCTTGTTTTTGTCTTTTTGTTGGTTTTTTTGGTTTCTCCTCCATCTTCCCTTTCCCCCTCCCCACCCTCCCTTACGCCCCCTCGACGATATACAGCATCGTTTTGGATAATATCGACTTTTTGGATTGTTCTTCTTTGCTCTTTTGTTGGTCGTTGCGTCATAAATATGTTTGTGTGTCTTGGTCCCTTTTTTTCGTCTTTTTTTGATTCTCATCATCCGCCTCACGCGTCCCACCAGATGCAGACACCAAGACCTGGGTCTTTCATGCTTCCGCGGATGCGATACGGCGGGTTTGGCGGTTCGACGGGCTCTTCTCCGCGCTCGATAGGCTTGGTCGGCGTTTGGTCATGCCATTCTTCCTCGATGACGCGGAACCGCACCATTTCGTGGTTGTCGTAGAACATGCGCGTATCCTCGACATTCCAGACCCAGAGTTGCTGGTTCATGTCACTGGGGGTCAGAAACCATACTCTTTTTCAGACCATCCTGTCGTCTCTTCACTTACTATTCTGCCTCATCGGGAAGCTCGTCAAAGGGAATGAGAATATCGTCAAAAAAGTCTGTCCGCACTTGGTCTGTTAGAATGGATGGCCATTGTCTGACACAGCACGGCCTGCCTCAACAAACTCACAGTGAATGCCGTTGGGACTGCAGCTGCTGATTCGCGCAAACATAACCTCGCCCTTGAACGGCCGGAAGACCACAAGGCGGAATTCAACTAGACGGTCAGCCAAGGCCAAACGATGCCACCACTATGTCACCACGATGTCGCACGCACCGTTCACATTGACATAGCCGTCGCCGTGGCCAATCAGGCCCTCAGATGTCCACAGTAGGTCGTACAGGCAGATGCACAGCCCGACCTTTTGGATCACCTTGTTGGCATACTTGGCGTTGATATTGTCCTCGATGGCGTGGATGCTCTTTTTCGAAAAGTCGTTGGGCTCGATCCGCACAAGATCGGCGATTTTTGTCTGCCGCTGGGGTTAGTAAGACTTCCACAGTGCCATCCGGTCGTCGTAGTGTCCTGTCCTTTGCTTTCACAACTGGGCGTCATATAATATATATATGATATGGCATCTCCCATCTCAAAGCAATTCCATCTTTCCATCTCAAACGCCATCTCGCTGCCGACTCACCAAGATAAACATGTTGGCGCGGGGTCTGGTTGTTCTGCTGACATAAAAAGACGTCTTTTTCGCCACGACTCAAAGCAATCGTCCACGTTTCAAACCCAGCAGACAACACGAGCGCACTGTAAAAAGCAATCTCGCAATCAAAAAACACTTGAACGTCGTCGATGATGGAGGGCGACGAGGAAAATTATAGTGGGTCCCTTTCATGTGTTTTAGCGCAGTGTTACGCATTATGTAATACGGCATGTCTTTGTCATCTGGCATAACGGCCCCCTAGCCAAATGGGCACATTCGCACGCGTTCTCAACGTGGCGCGGAATTTTTTCGCTCTCCGACGAGAAACACACACGACAACGGACACTTTCAAAGGCAGCTGCAGCATCGCCGCCGCCCATTCCCAGCCATCTCCCGAGGGGCCGCATCCATCACGATACTCATTGCCGCATCAGTTGCGCGCATCCACACAAACAGTCAAGGACGGCCTGGCGCATCTCTCGCACTCGCAGAGTCGTCGCCTTTTTTCTCAGCCCAGCGAGTTGGGAGAGGATTCTCGTCCCCTTTCTCTCCCCCTTTTGGGCTGCGATTTATATCTGTCCCAGCTGTTGCCGTCGGGCCTCAACAGGAGCAGTTGCTTGTCTTGCCGCGGCCCAGCTCAGCACAGCTCAGCTCAGCACAGCACAGCAAAAAAAATAAAGGGGACCTCGTTTCACTTTCTCTGTTTTTGCGTCTTTCCAGCCGTTTCGGTTTCACCTCGTCGGGACTCCACAGTCAACATAGTGTTGATCAAGGGCTGCTCCAGCGTTGCATCGTCTTCTGTCTTTTTTTTCTCCTTTTGATTTGATCTGACGTTCCCTTTTGAAAGCATCTCGTCTTGCGGTCCTTCTTCTTCTTTTTTTCTTTTTCTTTTTATTCGTTTTTTTATCATTGATTCTTCGCCATCTCGTTGCGTCGTTTCTCTGTTCTTTGCCGCATCTGCTTGCTTTTTATATTTGCTTTTTTCTCTTCTCTTCTCCATTCTCTTTGCTTTTTGTGTTTTTCCACAGCTCGCCGATTGTTTTTGCCCTCGCACAAAATGTCATACAACTACGGCCCCCCGCCACCTCCGCCATCACAGTCCGGAGGTGGCTACGGCCAATACTCCTATCACGGCCCGGGCGGAGCTTCGTCTCGTGGCGGCGGTCGCGGAGGCGGCGCCAGCGCAGCAGGAGGAGGAGGAGGATACTATGGTGCTGGCCGAGGCGCCGGTGGCCAGGGTGGTGCAGGCGCCAGCAGTGGCGGCGCCGAGCACCAAGCACATCCCGCCTACGGTTATGGTCCCCCGGCGTCCCAGCAGGGCCACTACGGTCCCCCGGCCACCCACGGCGGCCATCCGGGCTACGGCGCCCCTTCCCAGTCACAGCCGCCGCACCATCATCAGCCGCAAGGACAATGGTCCCATGATCCCGCGGCGCAGAGTCATGCCGCGCCCCTGCACAGCCAAAACTACCATCCCAACTATGCTCCTCAAATGTACCAGCAGCAGTCTCACCCTCCTCCACCACCTCCTCCTCCTCCGCAGGGCCCTCCATCCCAGCAGCAGGCGTCTGGTGCCTACGGCCAGCAGCCGCCATCGTACGGGCCCGGTGCCTCCAGCGCGGCACATGCTGCCTCGTATGGTCAGCCATACGGTCACCCAGCAGCAGCAGCACCTGCCGCGCAGCAGTGGGCCGGCCACGGTGGTCATAGCGGCCACTACAGCGGACGTGGCCGTGGCGGCGGCAGTTCTGGCAGTCACTACCACGGCGACCGCAGCGGAGGAGCACCCAAGCAACAACAACAGCAGCAGCAGTCGCAACAGCCTCAACAGCCTCAGATGATGGGTCCTCCGATTCGCATGGGCTTTGACAATGCCGGCCCGCAGCAGGGCCCTCCGCACGGCCCAGCCGCCGCTCCAGTGAGCAACAGCTATCCACCTCCTCCGGGCTATGGTGCTCCGCCCCATGCCGCCCAGGTGCCACCTCCCGGAGCTCCCGGAGCACCTGCCGGCTACGGCGCGCCTGTGCACTATTCAGCATACCCGCCGACGGGCCCAGCTGCGGGTGTGGGTGCGGCCGGCCCGCCGCAGCACTATGACCCATACTACAGCCAAGGTGGCCAAGGCCAGGGACAGGGTCGCGGACAAGGCGGTGCTGGTGGCGGTCGGCCTCCGCACATGCGTGGCGGAGGCCATGGTAACAATGCCCACTCTTTCCGTGGCGGACGTGGTGGACGCGGCGGACACGGCAACTTTGGAGGCGATAAGGCGCGTCACAGGAAGCCCAATGCCAATACCAATGCTGCCGGTGGACCTCATGGTCACAATCAAGGCCACGCACACGGCCATGGCCACTCATCCAACCATGCGCACAACTCGCACAACTCGCACAGCTCCCACAACTCTCACCATCAGAAGCCTGATGCGGCCGCAGCAGCCAAGAAGAAGAAGCGCAAGACCAACACGCTCGGCCTGACGCCCGGTGACGAGTCAGACGACGAAGATTATGATGAAGAAGCCAAGCTGGTCGAGATGATTGGCCCAGACGCGCCCAAGTGAGATCCCCTCAACCCCCCTTTTTTGGGGGGTGTTTATCCTTTTACTGTTTTTGTTCTTTTCTAACATTTAATTTTAGCCCCACGGATATTGCTGCTTGGATTGCACAGCGCCGCAAGAATTTCCCTACGCAGGCTCGTGCCAAGGCCAAGGCTGAGGAAGCCGCTACGGGTGAAGCAGCGGTCTCTTCTGCCAAGGAAGCCAAAGAAGGAGGAAAGGAAGCAGGAAAGGAAGGCAAGGAGACGGCAGCAGAGCTGACCGATCTTCAGCGCCAAGAGCAAAAGGCCGAGAAGCTGCGGAAGCAGTTGGAAAAGGTCGAGTCGCGTATCAAGCGGAAGCGCGAGCAGCAGGATGATGGCGATGAGATGAGGGATGGCGAGGCGGACCCGTCGGATGAGGATGACGACAATGACGATGACGACGGGGCCGATAGCGACGAAGCGCCAGAAGCCAAGCCCATCCGGACAGACGTTAAAAGTGTCAAGGGCACTAAAGGCGCCAAGGACGATAAGGACGTCAGGGACGGCAAAGATGGCAAAGATGCGGTCAAGTCGACCTCGCTGCCTGCTCTGCCGTCGATGAAAAAGGCGGACCAGACGGGACACTGCAAGTACTACTCCACGGGCGGGACGTGTGGCAAGAAGAGCAAGTGCCGGTTTGTCCATGATCCGGCCGTGCGCGAAGCGGCGCTGCTGGAGCGCGAGCGCAACGGCGGTCGCATGACGCTCAAGCAGCGGCTCATTCTCAACGACAAGGACCAAGAGGACCTGACCATTGTCAAGACGCTGCAGTATCTCAAGGAGAAGGGCGTGATGAAGGATCTGGAGGCGGCGGCCGCTTCTGCTGCGTCAGGGAGCGGCAAGGGCGCGTCGGCCACGGGCCTGGCCAGTCTGCCTGCTGCGCCGTCACTGGCGAATAAAAAACACCAGCCGGCACAGCAGCAGCAGCAGTCGCAGTCGCAGAATATCAAGCGGGAGGGGCCAGAAGCCAAGGATGAGAAGATGGATGACAAAGATGGAAAGAGCCAAGATCAAAAAGAACAGAGATCCGAGCAGCCTCCGTCGGCTCTTCTCGATCCGTCGTCTCCAAAGGAAGCAGGAGCCAGTGGCAAGACGGAACGCTATCAAGGATGGTACCTAAGCGGGTTTGGCAATAACGATGCCAAGACGGAAGAGTAGGCGAGGAGGAAGAGAGGGGTCTGTGGTCTGTGGCCTGTGGCCTGTGGCCTGCGACTTTTTGCATTGACATTTCTTTTTTTTTCTCTTCATTGTTTCTTTCATTGTTATCATTGTTGTTTTATTGCTGTACTTTTTTTCATTTCGTCATTTTGTTGCCAGCATTTGTTTTTCGTTCCAAGTTTATTTTTTTTTTTCTTTTTTTTGTTACTTTTTCAATAGAGAGGCGTCAGCAAATCTTTTTGTTTACCGTGTTGTTTATGCAGCATTTATTGTCTCCCGTCCATGCAAGATACTGTGCTGTGCTACGATTCAGCCTTGCCTTTGTCGTCGTGCTTTTTTTTTTTTTTTCGTTTTTTACGCTTCCTTACACGCAGCTAACGCACGCCGGTTGTGTCAGTTGCGCCAGTAAAGACGGGCGGGCGCGGGAGGCGCCGAGCAATGCATGGGCCACATCGGCCAGTGTCAAAGTGCTGGAATGCTCTCGACCGCAGGGCGGACTCGAAAATCTCCAGTGTTAATCTCCAGTCTTTTTTTTCTTTTTCCTCTTTTTGTCGTTTCATTTTTTTTTTGCTTTTTGCTTTTTGACAGGAAAATATTTCACGGGTTAGGGGAACAATGCCAATTGTCATGGGAAGGCCATCAAAAACAGTTTGCTCGTAAAAAAGGGACATAAAAATGCATGAAAGCACTGGCTACAAATCGCTATCCATCCCGGCTTCTCTGCGTAATGTCGTTTCTTTCCATCACAAATAATGAGGAGCACCAATAGCTCCTCCCTTGCTAGGAACAAAACCAACGGTGAAAGGGAAAAAAACTTAGAAGTTTAATGACTAAACAGGCTCATCCGTCACGAAGGCTGTAGCAAACAATGAAACAGGTGCTGGTGTAGTGGTATCGTATTGTATTAGACGCTGTTATTGTGCTCTTTTTTTCTTCTTTTTTGGATCTGGAATTGCCGCTCTGCTGGCTTCTTTTTGGCTTTGCAAAAACTTGCTGACAACGATTGGGTCTCTCGGCATCAGCCCCTTTACAGAAGGGCAGCAGCAAAGACACCGGCAGCAACGGCAGCAACGTTGGCCATGGCCGTGGGGGCAGCGCTGTCGGACGAGGTCGTCGTGGCAGCAGGGGCCGACGAGGCACCCGAAGCGGCAGCCTTGCTAGAGGTGGCCGCGGGGGCGCTCGACGCCGAGGAAGCGGGGGCCTTGAAGTGGTCGGGGTCGAGAGTGCCGCACTGGTCATTGATGTCGGTGGTGCAAGCAGACTGGCCCTTGGCGTCGTTAGGGTGGGCGTTGATGCACTCGGAGAAGGCCTCCTTGCAGATGAACTGGAGGGTAGGTTAGAAGCGAGAACAAGACAGGCGAGGCTCCAAGAGGAGCGAGGAGCGAGGCGCGAGCAGCAGCTAAACTAAAAAGCCAAGAGGGGAAACCTACAGTGGGCATGCTCTGGGTGTAGTACTGGAGGCCGGGAGCGCTGCCGTTCTGGCACTTGCAGTCAAAGTCAAGCGTGTCCTACAAGAAGAGGTTAGCGGGAAAGTTGCTTGATGGTGGCTGGAGGACTGGTCGGAAACTGGCACAAAAGTGAGGCCAATGCCCCAAACCAAGAAAACAAAAAGATAAGACAGGCAAACTCACAATATCACAGCTGTTGGCAGTGGGTGCGTTCAGGCAGAGAATGCCGCAGGTGTTGCTCTGGGCCGTGCACCAGTTGGCTGGAGATGTTAGAAAATCAAGAACCAGACGTTGTCAGGCGCCATGGCTGTTCTGTTTGTCCGGCCTCGGCCGTCCGGGTCTTGACATACCGCGAGTGGTCGCGTCAACGGCGCCGGGGTTGATGGTGAAGTTGCCATTGGCGGCGACGGCAGCGCCGGCAACCGACAGAGTGGTGAGCAGGACAGAGGTGCGCATCTTGACTGTTGGAAAAAAAGATTGGTGTCTAGAAGATGTGAATAAAGTGCTTCGTGCGGTAACAAAAAAAGTTGCTGGCAATGTTGTCAGAAGTAAAAGCGAGAAGAGACGGAGCACAAAAGAGAGAGAGAGCAAAAACAGAGAGGAAGCAAAAAAGGGAAGAAGAAAAAAGAGGAGAAAAACACAAAAGCCGACAGAAAAGGGAAGGAAGGCGGGAAATTCACGCTTTTTAGCTTCTGGGCGGGAAGGAGCCAACGACGAGAGAGAGAGGCCCCGGGAAATACGCACCAACCCAAACGCGACGATGGGTAAATGCTCAATTCGGGAAGGGGGGACGGGAACGATTGGGAAGTGGGTTTTGTCTTCTTGTCTGGGAAGGCACGAACGGGAGTGACAGCCGAATTTGAACAACACAAAACAGACAAAAACAGCGCCAAAATAAAAAGCAGAAAAAGGCAGAAAAAGGAAGGCAGGGGTGTGTGTGATTGAATGAGGTGTGTAAAGAAGGGCGGTAAAGAATAAAAAGGGTTTCTGATTTACCTCTTTGGCGGGTGGTACGATAGTAAGATACTGCTTCAGGAAGCAATATGATGAGAGAGAAAGGGCCACACGATAGAGAAATAGAAACCCCCCGGGGGTGCCTACGAAGGAGAGAGAGAGAGAGGTGGTACAGGTCTGAAAATGGCACACGATCGGCCGACGAGCTGAGTAGGACGCCAAGCCGGCCCTTTTCGATTTTATTTCTTTTTTTTCTTTTTTCCCCCCTCTTACTTTTCCTATTCGCCTTTTCCTAGAGCTAGTACTCCGTAGAGCTTTTTCCCTTGCGCTTTTGCGCCGGGAGAAAAAAAAATACACAAAAATACATTTTGCGATTTTGGGGAGTGGAGGGGAGGGCCGGTCCCAACGCATGGCGCGCAAATATTACGGGGGCAACGAGAAAAAAGGGACAAAAAAGGCCAATTGTATGGAAGGAACCTTTTTTGCTCTGTATTCTGGTGTCACTGAGATAAGTCTCAAAACGGTATCGCTTCTTTTTGGGTAGGTGCTACCCGCACTAGGAGGTACCTAGCTGGCCTGCTGGATGTTACGATAGCCCTCTTTCCCGCCCCATATCATGTCTGCATGTCTGCATGTCTGCACGGAAAGAGCTATCTTGACGCTCCTTCCTGCAGGTCCCTGCTGCAGGTGGTGTGAAGCGGGCCCCCCATCCCCCATTCCCCTGGTGGTAATCACAAACCCGCGGCAGGTACACCCATGTGAGATACATAGCGATACAGCAGCCGCCAGCCCGCGTTGGGGAAGGCTCGCTTTTTGTTGCCCCTGCCACTCTTTTTTCTGCCCGTGTGAGTTTGTGAGATACTCCTTTGTAATGTACGAGTATGCGGCGACGGGCAATAGCGACCTGGCTGCTGTGTTTTTTCCACTGGCGCGTCATCTCATCAGCGCAGAGTCTCGGAGACGGTGTGTGTGGTGCGCAAAATTAGCGTCTAGCCGCAAACGGACTAGCGTATATTTTTGCTGCGACAACACGAGCAAAAAGGTACTAGAGCGAGGGGGATATTGAAACGGGGAGCTCCTGTCGCAGCTGTCGCAGTATCGCAGCATGCATTGTATGCATGTTTTGTCGTGTTTCGAGTTGAAGAAGCGGGCATGGCACTGTATCGAGTGTATCAAGTGTATTGGGCAGTATGCTGTTCAATTGAGAAATGTGCAATGGACTCGATATCTCGATAACTCTGTAGAAAAAAAAGGTATTTTCGACAAAGTTCTGCGGAGCGCCGATTTTCCCGGTCGCTCCTTCCACTTTGCGCGCGAACAACTCCCCAATTCGCCGCAAACGGGGGTCAGGCATCGGTTGCTGGTTCTCCACCCTGGCAAGGCATGCTCCACTTGCGTCAGTGTGCAGCAACAGACTCCACCGCCCGGAGGACCCCGTGCTGAGTTGTGCACCTTCCTGCTGTGGTTCAATGGCTCCGCCCATGCCGTCATGTGATGGCGTTGATCTAGGATCGGGGATGGCATGAGCCACTGACAGCCATCTGCTATGAAAATCGACAGTGGTATCGATGAAGCTGCCCGCCTGAATCGGGCGCCCATCCCCACACTTGACTGCTGCAACCAGCCGATGCAAGGGCTTTGTTTTACTGCTACCCCGACTTACTCATGGCTTTCCGTACTGTTCTTGGACCAGTGTTCGCATAAAGTATAGGTATTCACATGTGGGATACACACACACCATGGTAGAATGCGAAAAAATGTATGAGTGTTGTCTAACTGTGGAAACAGCAATCGGCAAAGAAAAAGAAAGAAAAATCAAAAAAGAAGCGTATACAAAAATTCCTGCAACGGAAAACCAAAAACGACTCAACCAAGGAACAGGAAGCAGGCTGCTGCAAACAGCCATCCCTATCCAACACCCCCTCCATCTCCCTTTTCGATAACACAACAACAATGGCGACACTGTAAGATACATCCAACTCTAAGCGAGACATTCGAGACAACCCAGACAACCCAGACAATCGAGACACATCGACACAATCAAGCGTCAATGAGGTTCTCCTCCTCGGCGGCCGGCTTGTTGTCGGCCTTGGCCTTCTGGGCCTTGAGCTGGGCGCTTCTCTGGTAGTACTCGTTGATGATCTTGGCCGGGATACGGTTGAGCATGTCCTTGCGGTAGATGCGCAGCAGGCTCCAGGCGAGGTCGAGCGACTCGTAAATGGTGCGCGACTCGTACGCGCCCTGGGTGATGAACTGGCGCTCAAACTTGTCGAGGAACTCGAGCGACAGCTTGTCCTCGGCCGACAGGGCCTCCTCGCCGACGACAGCCTTCATGGCGGCGGCGTCACGGCCAATGGCGTACTTGGCGTACAGCTGGTTGGACACGTCGCCGTGGTCGCGGCGCGTCATGCCCTCGCCAATGGCCGACTTCATGAGACGCGACAGCGACGGCAGCACGTTGATGGGCGGGTAGATACCGCGGTTGTGCAGCGCACGGTCGACAAAGATCTGGCCCTCGGTAATGTAGCCCGTCAGGTCGGGAATGGGGTGCGTGATGTCGTCGTTGGGCATGGTCAGAATGGGGATCTGCGTGATCGAGCCGTTGCGGCCCTCGACACGGCCGGCGCGCTCGTAGATGGTCGACAAGTCCGTGTACATGTAACCGGGGTAACCACGACGGCCGGGCACCTCCTCACGGGCAGCCGACACCTCACGCAGGGCATCGCAGTACGAGGTCAGGTCCGTCAGGATGACGAGGACGTGCTTCTCGAGCTGGTAGGCGTAGTACTCGGCGGTGGTGAGCGCGAGACGGGGCGTGATGATACGCTCAATGGTCGGGTCGTTGGCCAGGTTGAGGAAGAGCGTGACGCGCTCCAGACTGCCGTTCTCCTCAAAGTCGCGGGTGAAGAAGCGCGCCGTCTCCAGGTTGACACCCATGGCGGCAAAGACAATGGAGAAGTTGTCCTCGTGGCCGTCGTGCACGCCCTTGTTGGTGACGCCCTCGCGCTTGACCAGGCCGGCCTGGCGACAGATCTGAGCAGCAATCTCGTTGTGTGGCAAACCCGAGGCCGAGAAGATGGGGATCTTTTGGCCACGCGCAATCGAGTTCATCGTGTCAATGGCCGAGATACCGGTCGAGATCATCTCCTCGGGGTAGACACGCGAGTAGGGGTTGATGGGACTGCCGTTGATGTCGAGGTACTCCTCGGCCAGCACCTTGGGGCCCTTGTCAATGGCGCGGCCCGAGCCGTCAAAGATGCGGCCAAGCATGTCCTCGGACACGCCGAGCTTGAAGCTCTCGCCGGTGAACTCGACCTTGGTCTGGAGTAGGGGAAGGGGGTGTCAGTATAAACGGACATCATCAAGAGCATCTCCCACTTCTTCTTGCTGAACGCACCTTCTTGACATCGACACCAGTGGTACCCTCAAACACCTGTTGTTGTTAGTAAGGAGTGCTTTCTCTTGTGTCGTCGGTCATCGCGTATCGTCGCATCGTCGATGGAATCTCTCGATAAAAGAATCCCGGGGATGAGACATCATCGTCGCCACCCCGTCATCCAACGTCGTTCTTGTCTCATACCTGGACAACGGCACGGCTGCCTGCAAGAGAGAAAGAGAAACATTGTCAGCATAAACGGCACGTCCAAACAACAAACACAAGCACAAAACGCCACAGTTCCACGCACCTCTGGCCTCGAGGACCTGGCCAGCTCTTACGGAGCCATCGGGCAGCGTCAGGTTGACAATCTCATTGTAGCGAGGGTTCTTGACCTGTTCCGAGTGTCAGCCAGCATTTTCCATCATCTCCATCATCTCCATCATCTTCCTTGATCCCCATCCTCCCCATCCTCCCCATCCATCCATGCCCGGAGGGGCCACGCACATTGTCGAGAATGACCAGAGGACCATTGGCACCGCCAACCGTGTTGTAGGTGATGTGAGGCTGGATGCGGAACGAAGACGAGATCCGAGGGTCCATCTTGGGCGGTGGTTTTCTTTTTGATCGAGGCGGAGCTTGTCCAATGGGCACTTTGATGGCAAGTCGGATACGAAAAAAGATCGACAATGATCAAATCGCCGGCGACGAATAAACGGCTGCAGTCGGGGGGACGGAAAAAAAGGCGAGATGGACGGCGATGGCCCGGGTGGTGAATTTGCTGGGAAAGGCTGGGGGTGGGAATGGCAGTCGGTCGGCGCTGCGGGACTTTTGGCTTTTGGCCTCTCGGACTGGCTGGCCTTGCTGGGGGGGGGGAAGGAGCTGCCCTGGCAGGAGAGATAATAGGTACTCCGTACGGCAGGTCCAGCGGACTACGGAGCGGTTACTTTGCCTGATAGGTATCCGTAGCTCCCTGTGCTGGGAAAAAGACCCCCACTTTACATTATGCGATAAGATAAATCACGTGAAGCAAAACGATGGGCCAATATTTCCCCAGCCTTGCTTCTCAAAAGCTCAGATGAAAGCCAGTCGCTGAAAGTGAAGCCGGTCTATCTTTTTCTTGGTATCTGTCTCTCACTTCCTCTTGGTACTCGTTCTCACACCCTCCCCCCCTCTCATTGACAGACATGTCTTCGAGCTATGATACCGAGCCGCAGCCGACGGCATCGGTGGTGCTTCACACTACAGCAGGCGAGATTGCCGTCGAGCTGTTTGCCAAGCAGACGCCTCTGACGAGCCGCAACTTTTTGCAGCATTGCCTCGATGGCTACTACGACAACACCATCTTTCACCGGCTGGTGCCCGGGTTCGTTATCCAGGGCGGCGACCCGACGGGCACAGGCAACGGCGGCGAGTCCATCTATGACGGCGGCGCGCTCGCGGGCGACCTCGATCCGTGGCCGATGGACGAGCGGCGCGGCGCCAATGCCGGGCCTCACGGCGTGCACTTCAAGGACGAGTTCCATTCGCGGCTCAAGTTCAACCGGCGCGGCCTGCTGGGCATGGCCAACGAGGGCCGGCCCGACACCAACGGCAGCCAGTTCTTCTTTACGCTCGACAAGGCCGACGAGCTCAACAAGAAGAACACCATGTTTGGACGCGTCGCAGGCCCGACCGTGTACAACCTGACCAAGATGGGCCAGGCCGACGTGCAGGAGGGCACAGAGCGGCCGCTGTATCCGACGCGCATCGAGCGCGTCGAGATTGTGACGAACCCGTTTAGCGACATGCGCAAGACGGAGCGCGATGCACGGCGCGCAGCACCGACAACACTCAAGCAAAAGACAGACGATGACAAGAGCAAGGGCAGCAAGGGAAAGCGGAAGAAGGGCGTCGACAAGAGCTTGCTCAGTTTTGGTGACGATGTGGAAGACGACCTGGAAGTGTCGAGCAAGAAGACAAAGCTGGCCAGCGGCGGTAGCAGCAGTCGCAAGACAACTCTGCCGTCGAGAGACAAGGTTGTGGACAAGGTGGAGAGCAAGATGGAGAAGGAAAAGGCGGTTTTAGATTCGGAGATGGCAAACGATGACGCCAGGAAAAGCTCCAAAAAGGAATCGACCAAGCTTACATCACAAGAGCCAACACGACCGGCTGCTGCAGCTCCTCCAGCCAAACCAATGACGGCTCTGGAAAAGACCAATGCAGAGATTGCAGCGCTCAAGGCATCGATGCGGAGGACCGTGGCAGAAGAGACAGAGCAGCCCAAGGAGACCACCAAATCGTCGGCCCTGGACATGCTCGTCCCGGCGACGGCAGGACGCGGCAAGAAGCTGAGCAGGAAGAACGGACTGGGCAGCCACGACCAAAAGACCATCAGCTTGCTGCACAGCTTCACATCCAAGCTGGGCCAGAGCGCCAACGGCCACAGCAGTCTGGCGGCCAACGCGGAGGCAGCCGAGTCCAAGGACAAGGAGGAGGAGGGCGGCGACGGCGAGGTCTGCGATCTTCACTTTATCGCCAACTGCCAGAGCTGTCGGCCGTGGGACAAGGCCGGCGACGGCCACGACGACGACAGCGACGACGGCGACTGGATGTCGCACACGCTCAACTGCGAGGCTGACCGGCTGGGCAAGGACCTCAGCTACCGCAAAAAGGCCGAGGAGGAGCTCATTGTCATTGACCCGCGCGAGCGCGAGCGCAACATCCGCGACGAGCGGCGCAGCGCGCGTGACGACCGGGACAGGAGGGATGGACGTGGTCGCAGCGGCCGGGACCAGGCGCGACATGCCAAAATGTCGCAGGCATCATCACTATCTGGGCGTGGAGCGAGGTGATATGAGAGAGACAGAGAGAGAGTGAGCGAGGGAAGAAAAGCATCACGAGATGAATACCCATTTGTTTTTGAATATATTCGACCATAGCATTGCAACTTGCAGCATGCAGCATGCAGAAATTGTAACATGTGACCCCTGCCAAAGATGCAACGTGTTCACTTCAGTGCGCATATCTCGTGTTGTAAACATGATCGCTGCCGTTTCCCATGTCGTGATGCTGCGCTCTCAGATGACGTCAGGTCGCCGTAATGACGTCTCGCGAACAGCGTCGACATCGCTGTAGATTCAAAAATACAGTGGATGCGATACAGCATGTACAGCGGGCTCACCGCCTGGCGCACAAGGCACAAAGCTTGTCTTTTCGCGGCCGAGGTTTCTGACGCGCCTGCTGTTTTGGGCTGTCGCGCGCGCCTTCCGTTTTCAGGCTTGTTTTTTTCTGTGGAGCGTCACGTTTTTTTTTTTTTTTTAAATTTTCTCTACGCGCAAGCAGCAGCAACCTCGAAATATGATTGGCTCCGCGCAGCTCTCCTTATTAATGCGAGGCAGCAAATTCACAGGCGCTAGAGCTCAGCGCGCAAGTACCTACAAAGTACTAGCACGAGATACCAGAGTACAACAAAGCAAAAAGCCAAGGGAGGGGGAACTAGCAAAACGGAAGGCGCGACCGAATACTCGTACACCATACTGAGTACACCGCCTGGAAAGCGTCGGCGGTCGCACCTTCCTGCACAGCGTGTCATGCACCTTTTGCCTGGCTTTCACTTTTTTTTTTCAGATCTGCACAACGTCCCGCTTCACCCTCTTGCCGTTTGAGACAACAACCTAAATACACTTGCCCCCCTCAAAAGCCTCATTTTCTTTTAGACAAGAGCTTCAACGGGCGACATCGATTTACCAGCATCGACAAGTATCGGCAGCATCGGGCAAGCCCATCGACATCATCGCTCAGCCATTGTTTCTTATCGAGACGCGGCCCCATCTCTGATTGCCTGGGCAGGTCGTTCTTTTTTTTTCTCTCCCTCAATCTTTCTTTCTTTTGCATTGCGTCTTTATTTACCACCAAAAACCGTCGCATCACTTCTTTTGCCTGCTTTTCATCACAAGAGTAAAAATAAACAAAGAAGCAAAACCTCCATCACCAATCTCTGTCTGACACGACAAACGACGACATTGCATCACAACAACAACCACTTTTTCGACTCGAGTTCGGACCTTGTCCTCCTTTCCCCTTTCCCGACATGTCGGGCCAAAACAATCGCAAGCGTCCGGCGCCCGGCGCAGCACCCTCTGTACCTGGCGGCGCGGCGGCGGCAGCAGCAGCAGCAGCCGCTGCCCAGCAGCAGAATCTGTTTGGTGCCGCCGGGCTGCAGCCCGATCAGAGCATGCAGTGGCCGACGGGGCTGGGCGACGGAACCAGCTACAACGGCCTCGCCAGCAATGCCAACGCGTTCATGCTCAGCGGACAGCCCTTCTTGACGCAGCCGACACAGCTTCCCATGCAGACTGTGCCGCAGCAGCAGGGCCAGCCGCAGCAGCAGCAACAAGGTCAACAGCAAGGTCAGCAGCATCTGTCCGCCGTGGGCCAGCCGCCCGTCCAGATCCAGAATACTTCGACAGCTCCGGCGCCATCGACATCGACGGCCATTACGCGACGGCCGCCGAATCGCGCACTGGTTCCATCGGCGCCGCGTGTCAATTTCGATCCGAGCGGCGATCTGTGGGCGTTTGGCGATGATTTGGGTGGTCTGCAGTCGGTCGTGGCGAATGGCGGCGGCGGCAGTGGTGGCGGCGCGTCGGGCAACGGCGGCGCGGGCGGTCTGCCGGGGGAGAACGAGAGCATCGAGGTGCTGGAAGAGCGCGCCCAGCGCATTAAGAAGGAGTCGCAGGCCAAGCGCAAGCAGATTCCGCCGTTTGTACAGAAACTCAGCAGGTATGTGGATGTCACAGGCCAAGGAGCGGAGGTGTTGATAGAGTTTATCCTTTTTTGTCCTTTTCTTTCCCCCTTCTTGACACTCGTCTCTAACAACCTTCCAGCTTCCTTGAAGAACAAAAAAACACCGAGCTCATCCGATGGTCGGAAAACGGCGACTCGTTTATTGTCCTGGACGAGGACGAGTTTGCCAAGACGCTGATCCCCGAGCTCTTCAAGCACAACAACTACGCCTCGTTTGTTCGGCAGCTCAACATGTACGGCTTCCACAAGCGCGTCGGCCTGTCGGACAACTCGATGAAGGCCAGCGAGCGCAAGAACAAGAGCCCATCCGAGTACTACAACCCCTACTTCCGCCGCGGCCACCCCAACCTGCTCTGGCTTATCAACAAACCCAAGAGCGGCAGCAAGGCCAAGCGCGGCACCAAGAAGGAGGACGGCGACGGCGATAGTGATGACGACCTGGTGGCGGACGACGGGACCGGCGCCCTCCATGCCCACGGCGGCCACATGGCAGGACTCGCGGGTCAGCCGTCGGGCGGCGCGGGCATCGGCGGTATGGGTGCTGGTGGCGGTGTGGGCGGTGCTGGCGGCGGCGGCGGCGGCTTGAGCGGCGAGCTGGCGGCGCTGCAGAAAAAGGACTTCCAGGTGATCAAGGAGGACCTCAAGACGCTGCAGGCGCGGCAGGCGCAGATATCTACGGTGATGCGGCGGCTGCAGTATGACAATGCACAGCTGCAGCAGCAGGCGCGCCTGTTCCAGAACATGCACGAGCGGCACGAGAACTCGATCAACGCCATTCTCAACTTTTTGGCCAACGTGTTCAGGAAATCGCTCGAGGAGCAGGGTGCCGGTGTCCAGGGCGTCACGGAGCTGCTGGCCAGCATCCTGCCGCAAAACGGCGGCGGCGGCCAGATGCCCCAGGGCAGCGTCGTCGATCTCCCCGACGACTTTGACCAGGGCGCTTCGTCTGCGCGTCGCCACGTGCCCGCGCAGAACATGGCCATGCCCGTTAAGCGCCCGCAGCGTCTGCTCCCGCCCATCCCGGCGCACTCGAGCAGTGCCTCGCCCGCCTCGACCGCCGCGCCCACGCCGCAGATCCGTCGCAGCAGCGCCCAGTCGTCGGGGGCCACGAGCTCCGTTCTCTCGCCGCAGACGGCAGCCGCTGTCGCCGCTGCTGGCATTGTGGGTGGCGACGGCAGCACAGGCACACATCACTCTCTCCCTCACCACAACCAAAATCAAAACCACAACCACCACGCATTCACACAGCCGGCTATGGGCTCGGTTGTGGAGCTGTTTGACTCGCCGAGCGAGAGCGCATCATACCTGCAGCAGGAGCTCCAGTCGAATCCCCAGGAGGGCATGATGAAGATTATCAACGACACCAACGCCAACACGCCCGTGTCAGCATCGGGCCCGGCCATTGATGTGCTGGAGGCTGCCACGGCCGGCGCGACGGCCAATACGGCATCATCTGCCGGACTGAGCACGGACGAGCGCAACCGCGTGCTCAGCATCATGTCCGGTCAGGGCCAGGGTCAGAGCCCGGACGTGTCGAGTGTCGCAGCGGGTGGTAGTGGTAGTGGTGCTGGTGCTGGTGCTGGTGCTGGTGTCAAAGCGGCGACTGCAGCGGCAGCGCCTCCTCGCGGATCACAAAACCCTCTTTCACCGTCTATGCTGGCACGCGCAGCAGCAGCAGCAGCAGCAGGCATGCCGGGATCGACGGGTGTCAACATGGCCAACGTGCCCATGACAATACCGACGGCCGATGCGGGTGCGGGTGCGGGTGCGTCCGGCACGGCAGACCTGTCTGGACTCCCGAGCATGGGCAATACGTCCCTGTCGCCGATTCTGGGCAATCTCCAGCCGGTCCCGCCGCCGCCCTCGCTGCGCGACATTTCCAATACGCAGTCAGAAATCGAGGCGCTGCAGCGGCTGCAGGATGAGCAGAATGCTAAGATCAGCGACCTGTCCCAGCTGCTGGGTCCGCTGAGTCCGTCGGGACGCATCCCCGGGGTCGACGACGATGCGACATCGGTGGGTGGCGGCAGCGGCAGCGGCAGCGGTGGTCACGGCGGTGTGGGTGCCGCTGGTGGTGGCATGCAGAGCCCTGGCTACTTTGATCTGAACCAGTACCTCGACACGACCGCCTTTGGCGATGATTTCAATTTTGCCACGGGCGATATCGACGGCACGGGTGCCGCAGGTGCATCCAATGCCGCTGGTCATGCCGGCGGTAATAGTACTGCTGCTGCTACTTCCGCTGCTGCTCCCTCCGCACAAGCTCCTGCCGCTGCTGCACAGCCAGTCGAAGACTATTTTGGTTTCGACAAGACAGCAGCAGCAGCAAACACAAGTGCAGGCGGCGTGGATGGCGCAGACGACCATGACCATGGCGACGACAGCAGCAAGGGTCTCTTTGGCAAGTCTCCTAGTCCGGCACTGACAGAAGAGATTCCTCGCAGCGATCTCGTGTCGGGAGGCGAGACAACATCCAACAAGCGGCGGCGGGTGAGCTAAGATACATTTTTTTTCTTTTCTTTTTTCATTAGAAGACGAGAGAAGGGGGGACTGTTGTGAAAGGGGTTATATCCTTGGTTGATTGGAAAGGTGGGAGAACAAGGGGAATGGGCGCGGGAAAATGAAAAAATAGGGGAAGGGGGAAAAGGGGGAAAGGGGTGGGAGGAGGTATTTTTTATGATTCATGGAGATTACTTTTTGGTTGCTTCTTTTCTCTTTCTCTTTCTCTTTACTCTTTTTAGTCTTTTCTTTTTTTTTCATACGGGGCACGGTTTTGTTCTCTCTTTTTAATATCTTTTCATGTACGTTTCCTCTTATTATCTATATACGTCTTGTTTAATTCTCAAAAGAATATTATGATTCGTGCCATAGATTGGTCGTTCTTGGAATATATTGTGCCCGGCTTTCGATGGCTATCATCGTGGCCGTTGCCGAGGCCGCCGTCTCGCGGCATGACATGGTCGTTCCGCTGCCAGAGTGGCACGGCTCGGCACTTGGACCTGTCGGCAATAAATAGATGCCCTCGCAGATAGGAAAGCAGCAGACGCAAAAGACTGTCTGCTATTGTATTTTACTGTTTCTGCTGCTGCTGTTTGGCCTGTGGCTGCGGCACATGACTCACAATGGGAGTCGTAAAAGAGGTTCTTGAGGTTCCTGATGTTCGTGATATTCATAAAGTTCTTCAGCCCTTCTGTGTTGGGAGCTTCACTTGGCCAGAGGATTGGCATGAATAGTCACGCGTTCGATCGTGGGCGCCACAAACGGTGCATCGCCCTCTTTTCTCTCGCCCTTGGACTCCTTGGGCTCCTTGGGCCGGTACTTCTTGTCGACATGGACGGCCTCGATCTTGTCGAGCGTCTCAAAGGAGGCCTCGCCCAGCAGACGGCCAAAGACGGTATTGACGCCGTCGAGGTGGGCCGCGCGGGCAAACGTGATGAAAAACTGCGACGCATTGGTGCCGGCGAGGCCGCTGCCCGGCGGCGGTGCGCCCTTGTTGGCCATGCTCACGATGCCGCGGGCGTGATGCCGCAGCGCCGGCAGACGGATCTCGTCTTCAAAGGGCTCGCCCCAGATGGAAGAGCCCTTGTCTTTTCCGTCTTTTCCGTCTTTGTCTGAAGCTGATGCGCCAGGCATGCCCGTCTGGGCCATAAAGCCAGCTACGACCCGGTGAAAGGGCGACCCGTTGTAATATCCCGAGGCGCAGAGGGCAAGAAAGTTCTAAAGTTGAGCGTCAGTAGAGGTCGAAGATGCAAGGAGACAAAAACGCAAGGGGAGGAGCTCCTACCTCTGCCGTCTTGGGAACGGCCTCGCAAAAGACCTCGACCTTGAGGTCTCCCATATTCGTATGCAGCGTGACCGACATGGCTAAGGGGGTGAAATTTGTTGGCGATGTTGGATGTCATTCAAAAGTGTGGTCGCCCCGTTTCGTTTCGTCGCGTCGCGGTTTTGGGATATATCATTTTCTGCTTAGTCATCATGGCACACGAGTCGCCTGTCGGCTGCGCCCCAATGCAGCCCGCTGCCGCTGCCGCCGCCCGCCGCCGCCCCCTGTACGGAGTAGCAGCTGCCTGTCCCAGTGCCCCTCACCATTCCCGTCGGCAGAACAGAGTCGTTTCTGCATCACCAACGGACTATTGACCCTCGACGAAAACTGTTCAAGACGAGCTTGTGATTTGCTGTCTAGTCTTTCTCGACCATTGATTTTTCGTTCTCAACCATTCTTTCATCGATCCGATCTCACAACATCCCCGCCATGGCCGAAGAAGTTCATGATGTAAGATGATGGATGCATATACTGGCGATTGGGAGAAAACAGCTTCACAATAGCTTTTGCATGGCAAGCATTTCCCCGCTAACATTTTTTTTTTTTTTTCGTTTTTTCTTGTTTAGGGCGCCACCGCACAGGAACAACTGATCGAGGCGTGCCGTCGCAACAATACAGAACTGCTGGCCGAGGTGCTCTCGGGCCGCAGCGAGGAGGAGGCGGCCAAGCTGCTCAACGAGACGATGACGGTGATGGGCAACCACCTGTACCACGAGGCGGCGTCGCAGGGCAACTACGAGGTCATTGATGCGATGCTGGACCAGCCCGGCTTCGAGTGCGACCCGGTCTCGCGGCGCGAGCGCGACACGCCGCTGCACACGGTGATCCGATGGGCCAACAGCGAGCCGCCGGCGCAGCAGCCGTTTGCGAAGGCGCTGCTGGAGATGATGCTCGAGGCGGGCTCGAACCCGCGGCTCAAGAACAAGGCGGGCCAGACGGCGGCGCAGCTGGTCGATCCAAAGTACCCCGAGATGCGCGCGCTGATTGAGAAGCACGAGTACGCGCTGCTGAGCGCCGGCGACTTTGTCGACCAGGGAGATGCTTCGAGTGGTTCGGGTGGCTCGAAAAAGACGGCGCCGGCCGTTCCGGCAGCAGCAGCTCCGCCAGTACCGGGTGTTCCGCCGCCACGGCCGGGCGGTGCAGCGCCCCCGATTCCCAGCAACGACGACGACGATGCCGAGTTCAGCGGCAGCGACGAAGACGAGCGCGCCGAATGGGAGCGGCGGCGGGCTCGTCGATGAAGAAATATGGAATGCATGGGACTGGACAGAGAGACAAGAGAGAAAGGAAATCACAGAGAGAGCGTGTATGTGTGTATGTGTGTATGTGTTTGCGTCTTGTTTAAATGTAGATTTGATTTCAATAGCCAAAAAAGAAACAATGGTTTGCAATCTATGCCGTACTCTGCTGTACCTCTTTATTATCGTACGCAGTTTTGTGTATGCATGCTCTTGGTCCCGGTCCCAGTAGTGTGTATGTATCTTAAAAGTAAATAATCACCTCGCAACGGAGGGCCCTTGTGTATCGTAAAAAAAGGAAAAAAAAATAGAGCACCCCGAGAAAAAAAGAAAAGTAGGTGGCCGATATAAAAAAAGACTTGCAAAAACGAACACCAGGCCTGATAAAGCACACCCCCCATTTTGCGTTTCCTTTCTCTTTTTTTGTGTTTCCCATTCCCTCCCTTTTCTTTTTACTCTCTTGCTTGCCCCCTTTTATCCAAATATAAAACAATGCAAAAAACCACACAAGGCTCAAACAGGGAGCTTTTTCACAAGCTCTCCACCTGTCTTGACCCCTTCTCTCGACAACCCCTTAACCCCTTTCACAGGGCTATTACAGAGTCATCTGGACCTCCTCGTCAAGAGTGACCGAGAGACCGCCCGGCTGGGTGACCTTGGCGGTGACCTTGTCGAGGACGCCGGCGGCAGCGGCAAAGAAGCCCAGGTACGACTTGCTCGGCGCCAGCACGCGGCTGAGGTACTCTGGGTGGAACTGCACGCCAACAAAGAAGGGGTGGTCGCGGACCTCGATGACCTCGACGCGCTCAGCCTTCTCGTCCTTGCCGACAAAGACAAAGTCGCCCGACTTCTCGAGCGTCTCCATCATCGAGGGCGACACCTCGTAGCGGTGACGGTGGCGCTCCTCGATCTCGCTGACGTCCTTGCCGTACAGGCCGCGCAGCTTGGACCACTCGGTGCCCGGCTGGAAGACGCAGCGGCGCTTGCCCAGACGCATCGTGCCGCCCAGCTTGGACCGGTCCACCTCGGGCATGTAGACGATGACGGGCGTCTCGCTGTCGGGGTGCAGCTCCTCGCTGCCGGCGTTGGGCAGGTTGCAGGCGTTGCGCGCGTACTCGACGACGGCCATCTGCATGCCGAGACAGACGCCCAGGAAGGGCACCTTCTTGGTGCGGGCCCACGTGGTGGCCTTGATCATGCCCTCGGTGCCGCGCACGCCGAAACCGCCAGGGACCAGGATGCCGTCGGCGGTGCACACAGCGTGCCAGGCCTTGTGGAAGGCGGCCGGCGACGCCTCCTTGGCGCCGTCCTCCAGGTCCGACGAGTCGACCCAGACCAGGTTGAGGCGCTTCTTGCAGTACATGGCGGCGTGCTCGAGGGCCTTGCCGACGCTGATGTACGCGTCCTCGAGGTTAGTGTACTTGCCGACCAGGGCAATGGTGACGGCGTCGAGGCTGCCGTCGGGGATGCGCGTGCGCGACATCCACTGCTGCCACATCTCGGTGCCCGCATCGACGAGCGCGGCCGACGGCGCGGGTGTCAGGCGGTCCAGGTCCAGCAGGCGCGAAATGCTCTCGCGGAAGCCCTGCTGCTTGAGCAGCATCGGCACGTGGTAGGTGCTCGACACGTTGTGCACCGTCAGCACCTGCTTGGTGTCGACCTGGCACATGTTGGCAATCTTTTGGATCACGGCGTCCTCGAGCGGGCGCTCGCAGCGGCACGCAATAATGTCCGGGTTGAGGCCCGCGCGGCGCACGTCCTCCACGGCGCGCTGCGTCGGCTTGGTCTTTTGCTCGCCGCTGGGGCCCGGCGGGATCACGGGCACGTACGAGACGTGGATCTGCATAAAGTTGCCGCGGCCCGCGCGGCGCTGGAACTGGCTGATGGCGTGGATAAACGGCGCGCTCTCAATGTCGCCCACCGTGCCGCCCAGCTCCACCACGCACACGTCCGGCGTGCGGCCCGCCTCGTCCACCGGGATCTTGGCCACCCGCTCGATCCAGTCCTGGATCGCGTTCGTCAGGTGCGGCACCACCTGCACCGTCTTGCCCAGGTAGTCGCCCCGCCGCTCGCGCTCAATCACCTGCTGGTAGATCTTGCCCGTCGTCAGGTTGTGGTCGCGCGTCAGCGTCGTCAGCAGGTAGCGCTCGTAGTGACCAATGTCGAGGTCCATCTCGCCGCCGTCGTCCGTCACATACACCTCGCCGTGCTCCGTCGGCGCCATCGTGCCCGCATCAATGTTCATGTACGGGTCGATCTTGATGCTCGTCACCGTCAGGCCCATGCTCTTGAGCAGCAGACCCGTGCTCGAGGCAATGATGCCCTTTCCGACACCCGAAATGACACCTGGGGAAAAGGGGGGAAACCGCCGTGTCAGATAAAAGGTTTCTTTTTGGGGGGGAGGGGCATCTGAAAGAGACGGGATGGGGAAGGGACCGAGATAAAGACTTTTGTCCGATCGCCATCGTCCAATGGCCCTCGTCGGATCACCATCGTCCCGTGGCCATCTTCCCGTCACCATTGGATCACCATTGGCTCACCGTCGGGTCACCTTCATCTCATCCAGCAGGGGATGAAAAGAAAAAAAGTTTCTTACCTCCCGAAACCAGCACGTACTTCATCGTGACGGTTTTTTTGTGTGTGGTGAAAAAGTGAAAAAAAAAGGTCGAGGTATAATAAAAAGTTGTTTCGTCTAGGTCGATGCCGCCTCTCTCTCGTACACACTTGCCCAAGGGAAGAATGTCGTTGGTAGGGGTGCTTGTCAAGCGTGCAGAGAGGGGGAAAGAGAAAGGAAGAAAAAAAGAAAGGGAAAAAAGAGAGAGGAAGAGGGAAGAAGGGCAAGGGAAGAGACGCAAAGCCAGGCACAAAACCCAGCTGGAAACTGGCATGCTACGACAACTACACCCGCCTGCGCCCGCCCCTCCATCGCTCCTGCCCATTTGCAAGGCCGAGAAAAAAAAAATCCTACGCTAGAGGTAGCCTCTTTTTTTTTATCGCCTATCAGTGGGCGGCTTTGCCGGTGGGGCTATCGCGGGTGGGCTATCAGTGGCGGTTGGCGGGCGGCATTGGACGAGGCGAAAAAGCGGCAGAAAAAACTGAAAAGGCATGAAAAGACATAAAAGGCAGGAATGACCGGCGGCCAGACGCGCTAGTTCACGCTAGTGTCATGGGCATGTGACTTCGCGACACAACCACAACGATAAAAGTGCCAATGAAGGAAGAAGGAAGGAGCGACTGACGCGACGGACTCCAATATTGTTACATACCAGGTTCCTGTATCTTGTGCATGACTGCGTAGCTATGACTGTGTATGACTGTATCACTGTATCACCGTGTTACATATTGCACATTCTTTTGTGAAAAACATGTGTTTTATTAGTAACCAAGAAAAAAGCAGACAAGAGAGAATAGAGAATCGAGCGAACGGCTTCTGTATGATACTGTAGTAACAAAAACCAATATACAATGGGGAAAAGCGGAACACATGGGAAATAGACAAGAGACTAAAGAAAAAGAGAGAGGGTAAAAAAAAACGAAAACCCGCAGTGCAATGAAGCCAGTGAACCAAAAAAGAGAGAAATATAAAAGAGAGAGAATGAAGAGAGTAGACAGTAAAAGGAATAAGAGTAACGAAAAAGAACAATGAAAAAAAGGAAAAAAGAAAATAGACAGGGAAGACGTGGTGGCGTGTTCTAAGGAAACGTAAAAAAGGCAAATGCAAATTATGCCGCCAGAGAGTAGTTAAAAAAGACCGTGAGAAGGAAATACAAGAAATCAAACAATAACGCGAGTGGACGGCAGAGAAAGATGGAAAGCAATGCAAGAACAAGCAATAGTAGAAAAAAAAAAGAAAAGAAGAAACCTTTTTTTCTTTTTGTGCGGCAGCCCACAAGTATATTCATACAACTCCGTGATAAACATTTGGGGTAAAGGGGGGTTGGAGACGAGGGAGAGACGGGAAAAAAGCAATAAATAGAAGAGAGAGCAAAACAGAAAATCAAAAGCCAAACGCAGAAACAATAACAAGAAAGAAAATAATACGCAAAATACACACAAAAACAAAGCAACACAGCAGTTTTTTCAAAAGCAAGAAGGGGGGACAAGAAGGGGGGACATTAGTGTTTGCTCTTGGCCGAGATGATCGACAGACCCCGCAGACGGCCGTGCATGAAACCGCCCGAGTGGTGGTGGTGGTGGTGGTTGTTGCCACCGCCACTGCTGCTGCCGCCCTGGGCGTCGTCAAACATCAAGCTGTTGCGCCCTTGCGAGTGTGACGACTCCAGCTTGGTCAACCGCGCCGCCGTTGTAAAGTCGTTGCTGGCCTCGTAACTCGCCCGCACCCGGTCCATCGACGCCCGCATACGGTCATACGATGGCCGAGCCCGGTCAATCGACGGCCGGCCGTGGTGTTGCTGCAGCGGCGCTCCTTGTTGCTGTTGCTGTTGCTGCTGCTGTTGTTGTTGTGCTTGCGCATTAGGGGTGACAGCACCAGAAGGAACGGTCGAGTGGGTAATGACAATGCCGGCGCCGTTGGGACCATAATCCGACGACTGCGTCCGGGTGATGCCAATACCAATGCTCTGCTCCTCGATTGACATGGGCCGCTGCGCGCCGCTCGGCATGCTGGGAAGGCTGTTGCGCATATCGCCGTGCGTGCTGTAGTTGGTGCCGTCGCTGCCGTTCTGCGTGCGCGTGTTGTGCGTCGCCACCGACGGCGGGTAGATCGGCCGGCGGTCCTCATCGACGCTGGCAAACGGGTTGTGGTGGTGGTGGTGGCGCTTGTTCTTGCGCGAGCCATCCGACGACGAACCGGCCGAGCCGTTGCTGTCAATCAGCTTCTCGTCGTCGTCACCGAGATCCCGGTTGACCAGGTTGCCCTCCTTGTCGTAGCCTTTGAACTTGCCCTGCTGCGCCTGCTCGCGCACAATGTCGACGTCGTAGGGGAAGTACACCTTTTGCAGCGCCTTGATGCCGTAGCGCGGGAAGAGGCACAGCACCGGCGTGATAAAGTACACCGCCCAGAAGCTAGCCTGGCTGTAGATGGCCGGCGCCGCGCCGTGGAAGTAGACCGAGTACGTCGACGTCGTGTACACGCCCGTCCAGAAGAAGATGAGCAGCGAGCTCACGGCCACAATAAGAACCATCAGCCAGTCCCAGCGGTACGTGTTGATGAGCATGTACAGGTTGATCGTCAGAACAGCAGGGTGCGCAATGTAGCAGCCGAGACGCAGGCGGTCCGACACGTCCAGGCCGTTGAACGACGCAAAGGGCGTCCGAACCAGCGCCAGGTACGGGATGAAGAAACACATGACCGACTGGTACAGACCGTCTCCCATGTACAGCCAAAACTTGAGTTGCGTCCACTCGAGCCGCATGATGCCGCGGCGGTACAGCTGCGGCACAGCCAGCGAGACCACATCCGACACGTCCTGGTCGAGCACGCCCATGAGAATGACGGGCACCGACGTGAAGAACAGGTTGAACATCAGAATGTAGGTGTAGTCAAAGACGTACGTCATGTCGTAGTTGCAAAAGATTTGGAACCAAAAGATGGAAAACACCCAGATAATGTTCTTGTAGAAGAAGTTGGCCGTCGCCTCGCCCATGCGCCGGTACGACCAGCGGCCGTGGACAAGCACAAGACGCTTAAGGAAGCGGAACTGACCCAGCGCGTAGTCGGACGACATGGCCGCCTGGCGACCCTCGAGACCGGCAATACCAACACCCACGTCGGCCTCCTGGATCATGGCCACGTCGTTGGCACCGTCGCCAATCGAAAGCGTCATGACATCGAGACCGTTCTTGACCAGCGAGCACACGGCAGCCTTTTGCGCAGGGCTGACACGGCAGCAGAGCACCGACTTGCACTGCTTGCACAGCAGCAGGAACTTTTGGCTCAGCTCGTCCGTCAGAACAAAGCGCAGCGTGAAACCGTCAATGATGATGGCGTGCGTCGGGGCGGGGGCCTCGTGGTTGTCGCGCGCAGCCTTGAGGTCCTCGTCGCTGCCCGTGAGGCCAAAGATGGCCAGGCCGCGGTCGAGCTGCTCCTCGATCTGCTGCATGTACGTCGCGTCCGGCGTGCCGCCCGAAGAATCCTCGTCGAGGCGGAGGTGCACCAGTTCCATGTCGTTGTTGAGCAGGTTGCACGAGAAGCCAATGTTGATGGCCGTCTCAACCTTGTCACCGGTCAGAACCCACAGCTTGATACCGGCCTCGGCCAGCAGAGCAATGGTGTCGGGCACGCCGTCCTGGAGACGGTCCTCGATAGCAGTACCACCCAGGAGCATCAGGTCCTGCTCAATCAGCTCGGCGGCGGCTTCCATCTTCTCCTCGCGGTCGTCGACGGCGGTGGCCGCGGCGTCGTGGATCTTGCGCCAGGCGTAGTACTCGTCTTCCGTCAGGATGCGCTGGGCAACACACAGCGTGCGCAGACCCTCGCGGGCAAACATCTCGAGGTGCTCGGCGGTGGCCTTGCGCAGCTCGGCCTGCTCGCCGCGCTTGAGGCGCGAGTAGATGATGCTGTCGGCACCCTTGCAGAAGAGGACGATGCTGTTGTCGGGCATGCGCACAATGGCGCTCATGCGCTTACGGGTAGAGTTGAACTCGATGGTGGTCAGGACGGGGTAGTGACGCTCGGTGCCCATGACGTTGAGGGTAATGCCATTGTCGGTGCTGCCGAGGACGGTGAAGCCCATGTCGCGGGCGGTGGCCACGAGAGCGGCCTCGTCGGGCGACTGGGCCTTGAAGACGAGACGCGGCGGGTCGCCGGGGATGCGCTCAGACATGACGGTGTGGCAGAGGGCGAGACCAAGCATGAAGCGCTCGTTGGCCAGCTGCTGCTCGAGACCGTGCTTGCCCGAAAGGTCGTCGACAAAGTCGGGAGCGACAAAAGTCAGTTCCTCGTCGTGCAGGTACGGGTTGTCGTGGAGAGCGCGGAGACCAGCCAGCGTGCGGACGCGCGCCTCGGCAATCTCGGCATTGGCACGCTCAGCTTCCTTGGCGACATCGATGCCGAGACGCTTTTGCATACCGGCCTGGGCTTCGGTGTACGCCTCGCCATACGGCTGGCCATTGATGGTGGCCTTTTTGAATTCCATGACGTTCTGGGTGAGAGTGCCGGTCTTGTCGGAGAAGATGTACTCGATCTGGCCGACGTCGTCGGAGATGTTCCACGACTTGGGGATGCAGGGCTGGTCGGCCTTTTCGTAGTACATTTCGACGTCGCTGTAGATGAAGATGGCCTGGAGGGTGCGGATGATCTCCACCGTGATGTAGAGCGAGATGGGAACCAAGTTCTGGAAGAGAATGACGGCGGCCCAGAAGGTGACGAAACCAGCGAGGGGCGGTGTGCCACCGTAGGGACCCATATCGAAAAAGTTGAGCGAAGCGTCGGTCTTGGCCCACGAGACACCGTTGACAATGGCCGCAATGAGACACATAACAAAGAGGACGACAAAGTTGCAGATGACGTTGAAGTTGAGCTCGCGGGCAATGCGGGCGCGCTTGCTGGGGGTGACGCCGGCGTTCATCATGATCTTGGTGTCGTTGCCGGTGAAGAGGACGACACCAAGAGCCCACTCGGTGTTGCGCAGGTTGCAGCCACGAAGCAGCAGGTTGTCGATGGTGATGGGCTCGGACATTTCGTGGACAGCGCCGGAGGGATCGTTGTCAAAGGTCTGCTGCCAGTGGATGGCGCCGTTGTACTTGTACAGGTTGGACTGGGGGGCTTCGGACTTGATGGAGAACTTTGCGCGCTCGCAGTCGCGGGCGTGCTTGAGCGAGCGGCCGGCACGCAGCGACTGGCGGAACTTGAGGTTGGTCTCGCCGTCGAGGTTCTTGGTTTCAATGTAGCAGGCGCCCTCGGGGTCAGACGTCGACAGAACAACAATGTCGGCAGGCAGTTCCTCGTCGTTAAAGATACGGACAAAGTCGCCGACCTGGAGATCCTTCCAGGCACCGCGCTGGAAGCGGGCCCTGCCGGCGGGGATGGCCGAGTGGTCGAGGATGTCGGGCTTCTCCTTGAGGACATTGAAGGGGGCGCTGGGGCCGTTGCCGCTGCCGGTGACAGTGGGTGCAAACGAGAAACCCGAGGTCGGGCGCTGGCTGGCGTCGGGGCTGGCGACCGAGAGCATGTCCTGCATCTGCGACGGCGTGCTGGTGTTGCGGGGCGAGGGAACCGGGGTCATCTGGATATCTTCGTGGCCGCCGCCAGCAACGCCAGCAACGCCAGCAGAGGCATACGAGTTGCGGTCCGAGTAGGGCGAGCGCATGGACTCGCGACGAGTGTGGCGGGTCTCGATGGACATGCGCGGGTCGTAGCCATTGTCGGCGAAGACGGCCTCGGCAGCCTTGCGCTTCTCCTTGGCGTCCTTGCGCCAGAGATTCTCAATGGAATGCCAGACGTGCGAGAAGAAGCGAGAGGTGGCCTTTTTGATCTTGCGCCAAGTAGAGACGTTGTCCTTGAGCACGTTGACGTTGTCGTAGTCGACGAGGCGGTAGACGGGCGAGTTGTTGAGCGCCTTGTCGGAGCGAGTACGGCGGACATCCTCGATGGCGTCGCGGATACCAGTGATGACGACAATGGCAATGAGAGGAACAGCGTTGAGACCAGGATCCGTCACACCAAAGATGGAGAAGAACTGTGTAGATGAGAGTTAGAAGAGGGCGGTAATAAAAGAAGAAAATGAAGTAAGTGAACTCAAAACACAGCAGAGCAGGAAAAAAATAATAAACAAAAACAGAAGAGGAAAACAGCGGGTGAGGAAGAAGTCGGGACACCACTTACAGCCAGGATAACAAGAAACAGGAAAAAGATGTTGGCAATGTTTTGAAACTGAAAGTAGAGGTTCTTGGGGATAAACGACAGCGGCGTATACTTTGCCGTGCGGATCTTGTTGCGCGCATAGATCTGCTTGGGCGCGCCATGCTCGTTCTTCTCGCTGTCGGGCAGCGGGAGGTTGAAGTAGAGCGTCCGCGGGCCGGGACCGTCGCTCTTTTCAGAGTCATCGTCGCCGCCGTTGCCGTTGCCATTACCGTTGCCGTCGCCGCCAGCCAACGATGCCGAGCCGTTGGAGGCGCGCTTCTCGTTGGCCGTGCCGCGGTTGTTGGCGCGGCCCATGATGGACATGCGTTTGCGGTTGCTGCTCTTGACCGTCATCTTGCGCGTGGCCCAGCGCGACCGCTTGGTCTTGCCGGCGTTCTTGGACGACTCGCCGCGCTGGCGGTTGTCGGCAATGGTGACGCCGTGGCTCTTGCTGGGCCCCGAGTTGTCGTCATTGGCGTCAAACTGGTCGGCCTGCTCGGCCTGTTCAGCCTGCTCGTCGCCGCCGTGTACCGTCTCGTTGTTGTCGTGGTCATGACCGCCGCCGCTGCCACCAAAACGCTCCGGTATGCGCGGAGATGGCGGCGGCAGATCCGACGCATCGCCGTAAGGTGGCGGCATGGTGTCGGAAGAGAGGGTGGGCGAGGAAACGCGAGGAAACGACGGGAGAAAGAAAAAAAGGATGGACTGCTAACTGAAGATGCAGGAGAGGGCGAAAAAGACAAAAAGGCGCAACAAAAAAGGCACTCAAAATGAGAGAGAGAGAATGATTATGAATCAAACAAAAGACGTAGTAGGGAAAAAGACGCGCATGCCAGCGTCACTGGTCGGCGTCGGGAAGCCCCGACACGGGCGATGATGCCAAACGACCGACAAGCCAGACGGCAAAGATGTGACACGCGGGAATACCGGGTCGTCGTCTTTCGGCGTTTCTCCCAGTCTTTTTTTTTTTTTGTTTTCCCCTTTCGTGTGTTTCTAATGGCCGATTGTCGTCGAACAAGACTGTCGTCAATCAATCGTCAAAACAACACACGTCGAGTCGTCAAGAAGGAGGAAAAAAAAAAAAGACAAAAATCGTCAAGCGTCGTCGGATTCGTCTGGGGTCGTCGACGGCGTCGTCGGGAGTCGTCGGCGTCAAAGGAAGACGAGCGGTGGTTGATGCCGGTTCGTGGAACGCCAGACGGCAGACCGCGTTGTCGTCAAAAAAATGAGTGAAAAAGGCGGGAGACTGAAAAAAAGAGAGCACAGAAAGTACCCCGAGGTGAAGAGATGCTGCTGAGACCAAAATCGGAAACCGCGGAGGACACGTCCAACACTGAAAAAAAGGGGAAGGTGTGCCCGCGTCGAGACGCTGGAGAGGAAGGTGCAGGTGGTGGCCAAAGCTGTCAGTGACGGCAGGTACGATGCGCAGGCGACGGGAAAGGTCGAAATGGGCCTTTTGCCTCTCGACTGTCTCTATGGCAGTTTCTCTCTTTTTTTTTTCGTTCAGGGAAAGAGCGTTACGTTCCCCCCTTCGGACTCTTGTTTGGGGGGAAAGAGCAAGACTGGACACGAAATAACCCGCCAAGGCTAAGGATGGGAAAAGTGGATCCCAGAGGGAAAAACGGCAAGCGCAGAGGGCGACGACTGCGAGGGATGCATACAGCGCGGCGCGGTGTTGACAGCAAAAAAAGGCGTGGGAGGATACGTGCTATGGTATGCAGTTTCTCATGCGTATGCTGTAGAACGGATAAAACAGATCATCCATTGATAGCATACGAGTATTGGATTATTCCATTGGGAGATCAAAGGAAAAAGTCAGGGGCGAGATGGCCATTCTAGACGAACAAAATCTGCCCGTTGATGGCTGGATTAGAAAGCAGACGCGAATTGACCGAGTTGTCCTTTTTACTCTTTTTTTTTTCTTTTTTCTCTTCTTGGCTTTCAAATTTGCATGCTAATGTCGGATCGTTCGGCGGCCCGGTTACACATGAATCTGCGCACCACACTGCGTCTTACCAAGTACCTCACCTCTCTCTCTCTCTCTGTAAAGTTTTTACAGGCATCTCCCGCAAATTCGGAAGGGGCGTCTGACGTACTCCGTATCTTTGGTACTACCTTCTCCTACCTACGAGTACGAGAGTAGGATACTACGAGTAGGGAAGGCTCGGGCCAACAGCCAAGAGGAAGAAGGGGGGGGAAGGTGCAATGGGACTTTGCAGGAAGTTGCGGAGAACGATTGTACGAAATAGGTACCCCGAGGTAGCCGGGCAGACGATTCCCGCCTGCGGAGTTAAGCGACTCGTAGCGCCAGGTACGGCGCGATACATGCAATGCGATGCACTATGCACTGCGCCCGCAGGAATCAGGCCTTTGCTGAGGAAACAACGGTCGTCAGGAGGCGCGGAAGGGGCGATTGGGGCCCGGACACATTATGCATGCACGAATCCGTGCAAGGTGACGCTAGCGTGTTAGTAGCAACATAATAGCGAGCTAGCAGTGGCTTTCTAGCGTCATACGGAGTACTAAGAGGCGCTACAGCACTGGGAGTCCCGCTGAAGCCGAACCCGTGGGCGCCGACTCGTCATGGTGGTGCATATTATGACTGATGGGCCGTGGCGGCGGCGGCGGTGCGGCGAGAAGAGAAGGAAGAGAGGCAGTGCACCGTCTCGCCGATCTGTCAAGGCTTGGCCACTTTGGCGCACCTCGCAGTGTGGTCTCGACAACTTTTTTCGTATCCATGCATTGTGTCCTGGCAATTTATGACCGTGGAATGTAGATCGCCCTTTGTACATTTCTGATCTTTTTGGCAGTCCTTTTCGAGCTCTGTTGTTATTGCTTTTTCCCCTCTCTTTTTGGCAGGTGCTCTATGCTTACATTTGGAGCGCTGTAAGAAAATTATCCGCCTTCACTACCGCTGACTATGTGCTGACCATACGAGCACTCCTTTCATTCTCTCCTCTCTCTTTCATCTCCTCTTTCTGCTGCACAAAGTACTCGTACTTTGATGAGCTACTTTCGCATGCCTTGGCACTTCTGACACCCGCCCAAAAGCATGCATACTCCGTACTCGTAGCAGACAGCCCCCC
>JAGKRZ010000356.1:0-25622 GCA_020002355.1 Intubia oerlemansii
GGGGAAGGATAAGTGAATGAAAATTTTATTGTATCTTCCCGGCAGAGAATAGGTAGGTATTGAGAGGTTGTGCGTGTGCCTCTACCTACCTACTCCGTACCTAGGCAGTTAGGTAATTAAGATACCTAGGTGCCCGAGTTATTAAAAGGTTCAAATAAAATTGGTGGAGATACATAAAATTCAAATGGAATTCGAATTAAACATTTTTTTCATATTTTTTTCTAAAAAAAAAAACCCGAGCATAATTTGATCACGGCACATTCAAAATAAAAACACACAAAATTCAATTACCCAAAATAAATGCCAGTGACGTTCAAATAAATTCAAAATTGCTGGGCGTCCACCTACCTGTCAAGTGCCTCCTATAATCAAACACCAAAAACGACAATATTCCCATGTAAACAAACATGGGCAACTGCCATTGAATTCAAATTTGGCATATTCTTTCAACCAATGAAGCTCCCCATGTCTCACATAATCAAAATTTAATTCCAGATAGACGACGGAATGACCAGCAATATCGCACTGTGCACTTCTTCATGCCTTTTGTGCATTTCAAAGTACCTCAAGAATGTTGCCTTGTCATCGGCCCTTGGCACGGAACAGGAAATTCAATAGCCGTACCCGCTCATGTCTCACCTTTATTCCTTGCAAAGGCGGGTGAGTTCATCTGGGGATCTCGGCCGCCCTTTTTTTCTTCGCCTCTAGTTTTCGCCTCTCTTCTCTGCCCCGCTGCTTTGCACTTTAAAACTTTAAAAGTACAAAAGTACAACGGTACAAACCTGCTCAATGCCACCCCTTGCTCCTTACATGGACAAGAGCTGACTCTAGCGCACGCAGAGAAGGAGCTACCGGGCAGCAGCTAGACTTTGTTTGTAAGTGTTTTGCGCACCGGTCGCTCCTTCTCTCGCTCTGTACTAGCCTACTTTGTAAGTGCCTTTCTATTATTTATCTCTATTATTTTTCTTTACTTCTTTTTTTTCGTATTGGTTGCTCAATACATGGAGATCTGCCCGTGACTTGTTGGTCTGGGACCTTTGTCCCCGGCGGAATCGAGTCCGGGTTCCAGACAAAGAACCGGTAGAGGGGAGGAAAACTGGACACCCGTTGGTCCCATTGGCGGTGACATCATCATGAGACTCGATGGTGACGAAGCGAGTAAAGAAAAAAGGACACATACAAGAAAGGGAGAACCGAAAAAGGTCAATACAACGAATCCGAGACCCACGCGTAATGCCTTTTTGCACGATAATATTGGAAAGAGGGAACACTGGACGAGACTGCAAAAGGAAGGATGCATGTATGCTCTTTCCTTTTTTCTGTGGCGATGTTGTGTGAAACAAGGAAGGCACGACGGAGCTCCATGCCACTGACGGGGGAAAGGGGCAACGATAGACAGGATACAAAGAAGTACAAAGAGCCGCAATGGGCGTACCAAGCGCGGAGTAAGGCCGGACGCATGACGGGAGAGCTGCATGAGGATCTAGATTGTAACTCTATGTACCCCGCTCAACGGTACTATCACGTACGGACTATACACACGGCCTGTTCCCATGAAACAGGGTCATGCGCGGGAGAGAGAGAGCGAGAGACAGGTACAGAGTGCGCGAGAAACGCTGAGGGGTTGCCGAGGGAGGGCGGATGACGACAGAGCAGCTTTGTCTGGTCCGTTATTCCGTCCTGTTTTATTTGGTCGCCCCTTCCCTCTTCTTCCTCCCCTCGGCAACTCGTTCCTTCCCTTCCCTCACACAATCAGAACACACACACACACACACACACACAACACACAACCTATCAAGGAAGGTACGTTCTTTCCATACCAGATCTTTATATACCGTCTACCGCCCTTCTTTTTCTTGGTGCTCTCCAATAGCATCGACTGTTTCCAGACTGAGCTTTTATTCTGACCAGTTTCAGCATCACGACAAACAACGCCTCTGATCCGACCACCATGTCTCTGCAGTGTAAGCAAGATTGAAGTACACCTCACGCGCCCAAGCTTCCATCACTTTGAATACTGACTGTCGACTAGATCTTCCTTCCGTCAAGCCTTCGGCCATTGCCATTGGCACTGTCTTTGCCCAGGGCTCGGAGTTTGTCCGTACGTTTTACACCCCTCGTTCTATTTCCTTGGCGAATTCACCAAATGGCTTCTTTTCTAACCGCTATTCTGTTTCTTCCCATTTGACAGTGCTCCAGCCCATTTTCGGTGACGCCTACAGACGCGCCAAGGAGTCGCACACTGCCGAGGAGTTTGTGAAGTCCAAGCAGGCCTCGTCTGCCGCCATCGCCTGGGGCACGTCCTTTGTCGGATCTGGCCTGCAGGCCTATGGCGTCGCTGCTCTCATCAATGCTACGGCCACGCTCTCCTACAAGGGCGCCGCCTACCTTGGTGCTCTGATTTTCTTCGCCACCAGCGCCCCCGGCTACATTGTCGAGATTGTCAGCGAGAGACGCCCATGGGATATTGTTCTGGCTGGCATTGCTGGCAAGCTGGCCGAGACGGTTGGACTTGCCACGCTTCTTACCTGGTGGGGAACTCGCACCGACCCCTTTTAAGTGACATGACCTATGGAAGGGGAGTCATGGGGGTTTGAGGTCTCGTGTGTCTCGCGAGACAAGAATGGCAACGTCTGGCCAGGTCTTTCAGTCCCTTTTTTTAATTTTTCATAGTTAATGGCAGAAACAAAGCACACACGTCCTTTGGACATGTCTTATTGGCAGAACCCGTTGACGGTTGATGGCGGTCAATGTCGAAAGATATGGTGAGAAAGAATACATATATGATTTTTTATAATCCGGGAAAGGCTAGACAAGCAAGCATAGAGTGACAATGTACAAGGTGAATGTGACAATGTGACATGGTAAAACAAAAAGAAATAAACAGACAAGGAGCAAAATCAGGAGAAAAAGGAGATGAAAAGCCAAAACCCATAAGACGCCAACCGTATAGAGAACAGAATGGTCAAAAGACAAGAGAAGAAAATGACACATGCAAAAAAAATAAAAAAAAATAAAAAAAGAAGGCAGATAACAATGATGATGAGTAGCAGGCAAGAAGAGGCTGCAGGCAAGGAAAAGACATTGCACAAAGCCGCAAGTACCGAAAGCCGTCAACCAAGGCTGACCCCTTCCAGTCATGCACGTGCTTAGATGATGCCCTTCAACTGCTTGGCGTACTCTTTCTGGGTGACCTTGACAAAGTCCTGGTACACCTCAGCGTAGCTGCTGCCAGCATCCTCGTCATCCTCATCCTCATCGTCGTCCTTGGCAGCGGCGGCCTTCTTGTTGGCACGGCCCTCGGCCTTGATCATGACGACCGAAGTCGGGCGCTTGGTGCGAGCGGCCTGGCCCAGCTCACCGCGCGACGGCACAAAGACGTAAGGAGCGTTGACGTCCTCGCAGGCGAGGGGAAGGTGCATGATGACCTCGGCCGGGTTGACATCGCCGGCAATGACGACCACGCCGGGCACGCTGGTCGACGAGCCAGCCGTGGCCGGGTTCTTGGCGGGAGCCTTGCGGAGGGCCTTGTTGACCTCCTTGACGCCGCGGAGGAGTGCCTGCTGCTTGGCAGCTAATCAAGAGAGTTAGCAAAGGTGATCACAAAGATAGGCCTATGGGGCTGGACAGGAACGGGAGCTCCAAAAAAGATAAAAAAAGTGACAAAAAAAAAAAAGAAAAAAACTTACCGCGCTTGACAATCTTGTAAACCTTCTTCTGGTACTTGTCGGCAGCCATGGGCAGGGCAAAGTCGACAACAGCACCGCGAACAATGGGCTTGGGACCGGCAGCAGCCTTCTTGTCAGCCTTCTTGTCGGCCGCAGCAGGCGCCTCAGCCATGGCGTCGTCGTTGCTGTCAGCATCCGATGCCTTGGCAGCCTCCGCCTGGAGGTGGGCGTCAATGGCCTGGGCGAGCTTCTCCTTCTTCTTCTTGTCCTTCTTGTCGCTCTTGTCCTTGCTCTTGTGCACGCCGTCGGTCTCGGAGCGCTTCTTCTCCTTCTTTTCCTTCTTGTCCTTCTTGTCCTTCTTCTCCTTCTTGTCAATCACCGCCGCCGACTCCTCGGCCTCCTTGCGTTCGCGACTGGCTGCCATTGTAGACTTTTTTGTTATCGTGTATCCGTGGTGGATTCGGGAATGATAAAAGTTTCAAAGGTTTGGAAGGGGACAGAGCGTCAATTGCGCGTTGTAAGAGTGTCGTGTGTCCGGGTCGTTTTTTGGAGGCTCTGGACCTTGTCGGCGCGCGAAAGAGAAGCGAAAAAAAAGTTTCGCCCAAAAAATTTAGACTGGCAATTGACTGCTATCTTATCTCCGCGTGACCTATCAACGACACAGTCACGTGCGTCTGTCACCGCCAAAAGTGTCAAAGAATTGTGAGTTAGCTTGGAAGGGTCCTTTCTAGAATCTCTGCGTTTTACTTTGCGCATCACTTTGCAATCAAGGTTTTGGTAAGAGTTCAATCAATTTTGCAATTTTTTTTGTTCTTTGGGTATCATAATAGTCCTTACCGCATGGGCAAGGCACAGCAATGGTCCCAGATTGAGCCATGCGTGTGAGAAAAGACACCGCGAACCTCCCAAGTTAACAACGCTGCGCCATTCAATATGGCGCGTCCCACTGCAAGTCAATGCAGCAGATGATACCATTCCATCATTTCCATCCTTCTCCCATGACAAAACGTTCCTGCGCACAACAAGCAACCCAAAAGCACTTTTTCAGTGCTCCCGCCATCTGCAAGCTAACCCGCAGTTGAACAACGCTCGGAAATATCAATCCTCTGACGCGCTGACAAGTCCGTAGGGAGATGGCAGGTAACAAATAAATGCAATGGCGGGAGGCGAAGCGGAAAAGGAAGAAAGGAGAGGGAAAAGACGTACAGAAAGGGAAGAGAGAGAAAAAAACGAAAAGGAAAAAAAAAAAACCAAATCCCTGTCGTCGTTGCCAGCAGTCATTCTATCCGTTTGCGCCCCCCAAATCCATTTTTTTGTTGTTTTTGTGTAAGGAGGGAAACGTGAAAGACCCAATGTAGGCCAAAGAGGCAAAGTGTAGAGGGAAAAAAGAAAACCACGCGGATCAAACCGGAACTCCGAGAAAATGCAACACCCCGCTACAGGACAGCGTAAGCAAAGAAGGTTGCCAATGGAATCAATGTGGACCACGCGCAGCGCGGAACACAAGAGGCCATCGACATTCTCTTCCAGATACCACATGTCCGTGTATCGGATGTGATTAACATGTAGTGGTACAGCGACGCCCACATGGTCGTCGATGGTGCTTTTAGACCTTGCGGAAATCTGTACTCTGGTTAGAATGCGACGCCGACAATACACAAAAGGACGAATAGTAACAGATACACACCTTGCAACACAGGGTAGATCATCTCAAACGCTGTGTAGATTTCCTCGCGGACCTTGGCGCCAGTGAGGACGATCTTGCCGCTGACAAAGATCAGCAGCACGATCTTGGGCTTGATCATGCGGTAGATCAAGCCAGGGAACAGCTCCGGCTCGTAGGAGCTGAAGTTGTGATGCCGGGAGGCAAGACCCTCCAGACGGATGGGGAACTTGATGTCGCAAGAGCCGACAATGTTCTGGATCTTGAAGTCGGTGAACTTGGCGTTGAAACCGAGCTTCTGGATGATACGCGCGTACTTGCGCGACGCCAGCTTGGAATCATCCTCGGACTTGGCACCAGTGACAACCATTTTGCCAGAGGCAAAGATCAGAGCAGTCGTCTTGGGATCCCGAATACGCATGATGACGGCAGCGAAACGTTTCTAAATCATCCTGTCAGCCAAACCGTTTCACTCCCCAAAAAAAGAAACCACTCGACAATGTGCAACGACCAGAAAATGGATGTGCGGGGTGTTCTCGTGTTTTGTTCTTTTTTTTTTCATTCAGAGTGTGGAGTGGGTTTGGGCAGAGCAAGGAAGTGAAAAAGGAGTGAACAAAAATACGAACCGGATTGTACTCGGCATTGCGGGCGTGAAGCGCAATGGTCTTGAGGTCCAGACGGCAATCGAGATTGACGGTTGCGACGATATTCCTTTACAAAATGATCAACACATGATCTTTACGAATCACAAACAGACAAAACAAAAACAAGAGAAGGACTCACTGCAACGTCGGCACGATGCCGCTCACGCCCACCGCCGAAGCCGCCTGAGCAGCAGCCGCTGGTCCCGTGGCCGTTCCAGGCGCTGGGGTAGCAGACCCAGCCTTTGCAGTGCCGTTGGGCACGCTGCCGTCTTTTTCAGACGGGGGTGTCTGCATGGTCTCGGTTCCTCCCGGAAACGAGAGCGACGTCGGAGCGGTAAATGCTCTTGCTTGGGCGGCCGTCGACGGGTGCGAGTTGAGCGAGTCCATCGAGGACTGGGAGTACGGGCCATTAGCCGGCGCCGCGTTCACCTGCGTGGACGACATTGCTGGAGGATGGAAGGTGACAGAAAGATGAAGAAGAATTGACGACGGAAGAGCGACAACAGGATGGGGCCTGGTTGCAGATCAACAGACGTCAATAAGGACAAGAGGGCCCTTTGAAAGCTCAAATAGCCATCAAACGGAAGGATCAAGTCTTGTCTCACACACTTCTTTGACAGCAGCCGGCGACGATGAGGCGTCGATGGCTGATGGCAGAAAAAACGTGTGAAAACGAAGTGATGCCGGTGAAGAGAGGCCGAGTTTTGTCGATCGTCGAGATTGGCGATGACAAAATTGTAGGATGAGGATGAAACTTAATTCTCCCGGGGTGTATGTATTGAGTGTGTCGGTGGTGATGCGACAGAGAATTTTTTTGAAAAAGATCGCTTTTTGTGATTGGAGAAGAAAAAAAGAAAGAACAAGGCTCAAAAACAAACAAATCAAACGCTTGCAGGATCGTGAAAAAAGGAGGGAATCAGTGAGAAAAAAAAGTGAAATGAAGTTGAAGAAAAAAATTAAAACTCGATCGCAATAATTAAATTGCGAGAGTTGTGTGGTTTTGGTGAAAAAAAGAGGCAAAGAATTACACAAATTCTTTGTTTTGTGAAGAAAAAGGGGGGAAGGCGCGATGCTTCTTTTGCGACGTGAAACTGCGAGGGAGGAGATGCCGCAAAAATTTCGTGGCTAGGGAAAAGGGGCAGGTCAGCAAAATAGCCAAAACAGCGAAAACCAAGGGAAAAGGAGGTGGGAGAGGGGATCTATTTATACTTGCGCCCAAAACGCACGGACCACCCGAAATTATGTGGGTCACAATCTACGCTAGTAAGATTTTCTACGAATCACAGGGTGCATGACTCGCGCCTTTGGCGCTATCGTAAGCGTTTGCCTGGCTGTGTTTGCCTAGCGCCGTTTGCGTCGCTGTTTTGCACGTGACGAATTTGCCTTGCCATCACGTGCAGCAAGGGCGGCGGATTTGAGTTGGCCTCTTGTGGCGAGAGACTCAAATTGCCACAAGCCGAGGTCTCAACCACGACAACGACAGCAACGAGTCGCGACAGTGCCAGTATATCCGGACACCTAGAGAAACAAAGAAATCATATTGAAAGGTGTCTATATGGCATCCGCCTCGGCCAACAATGGCTCGGACCGTGATGGTACAGTTTTTTTCATAATCCCCCAAAACCAAACAGAAGCGCAGCGGGACAGCCGCTTTTTATCTTGTCCCGGCCTGTGCGCTTTGTGATTTGTGTTTGTTTGCATTGTAAAGTGTTTGAGCACCGCCTTACTCCTCGTCGTCGTGGACGTGGCCAGCCTTGGAGTTGAGGTAGTGGTTCCTGCGATAAGGTTAGTCTATATGCCTGCTCGTGTATAATACCATGTTCCACTCTATGCGCATTGTCCCTCCTCCTCTCCATCTTCTGGAATTGGCGACTCACTTCTCCGTGGCCCAGTTCATGATGTAGTAGCCGGCAATGAAGCTAGGCGCCCAGTACAGGACCTGGCGCGAAAACCGCCGCCAGGTGTTGAAGATGGCATCGTGGCCAGCACCGGCAAAGGGGTTCTGGCGGTTGGGGGCAAGGCCGAAGTGGACGATGCCGCGCTGCTTCTGGGTGGCAGGGCCTGCAAAGATGGTTAGTCTGTGAAATTGTCTTCTTCGGTGTGAGACGCTGTTGACGAATTGTTGACAAGCAGCTCATTGTTCGTCGCGTCGATCCGGCAGCACCTCCCCCGCGTGGCATCCCCAGAAGACTGTCGCCAATATCCACCCGTTCTGGCAGTTCGATCGTTCATTGATGCATGGCTCTGGGGATACAGGCGTTCTGCCACGACTTGCGCCGGTCTGCGGTGCTTTTGCACGCATGATATGGGGAGAGATGGGATGCTACCTACCCAGGCTGCCCCAGTCACCAATGTAGCTGTTCATAGTTAGCAAATATTCCGCCCAAGAAAAAAAAATAATAAATCCATTGCGATCGCTTGAACGGCATATTTCTGTCGCCTGGTCGCGAGGAAGAAAAAAAAGTCCGTACTGGTTGTATTTGCCAAGCGGCGTGTTGCCGCCGCCGCCGCTGCGGAGTGCCTGCGAGGGACGCATTGTGATGGTGGTGTGGTGAGAGGGGAGAGGAACGGACGAGGTGGATGCGAGAAGGAGCGTTGACGTCGGTGGTGTTGTCACGGTATCGTCGGCGTCGTCGTCGCTTGTATATAGATATCGTGAGAGAAAACAGCCGGGAAAAGCCAATTTTGCTGGATGCGGCGAATGGGAGTTGTCGGAATGGTCAATTGGCGGGCGCCACGCTTAGCCAAAGTAGGACTAGTGGTCACGCGGATGGTCAGGAAAATCCGGACCGCATGACTAAGCTGGAAGCTCTGGTAGCAGAGTGCAAAGCAGCTTTGGCTGTGCTAGTACGGATACGCAGCATGGCACCTGCCTGCAGGGAAAAACTACCACAAGAAAACGCCCCTCGCATCACGTCACCTTCCAAAACAGACGACGAGCGTTGACGACCATCACGGTACACCAAAACCACATACACACCCGGAAAACACAGAGACACCATGTCGAACGCATTGAGCTTCGTTTACAAGGCGGCCGTTCCGGCCTTTGTCGGTCTTTCGGTTTTGCAGGCGTCCATCTACGACGTGCGCGGCGGTTCGCGGGCGGTCATTTTTGATCGTCTGTCGGGAGTCAAGGAAACGGTCGTCAGCGAGGGCACGCACTTTTTGGTTCCGTGGCTGCAGCGGAGCATTATTTTCGACGTGCGGACCAAGCCGCGCAACATTGCGACGACGACAGGTAGCAAGGACCTGCAGATGGTCAGCCTGACGCTGCGCGTCCTCCACCGTCCCGAGGTGCAGGCCCTGCCCAAGATCTACCAGAACCTCGGCCAAGACTACGACGAGCGTGTGCTGCCATCGATTGGCAACGAAGTGCTCAAGGCGATTGTGGCGCAGTTTGATGCGGCCGAGCTGATTACGCAGCGCGAGGCCGTTTCGCAGCGCATCCGGGCGGACCTGACGAAGCGCGCGCACGAGTTCAACATTGCCCTCGAGGATGTGTCGATTACGCACATGACGTTTGGCAAGGAGTTTACAAAGGCTGTCGAGCAGAAGCAGATTGCGCAGCAGGACGCTGAGCGGGCGCGGTTCATTGTCGAGCGCGCCGAGCAGGAGCGCCAGGCCAACGTCATCCGCGCCGAGGGTGAAGCCGAGAGTGCCGACACCATCAGCAAGGCCATTGCCAAGTCGGGTGACGGCCTGATCCAGATCCGCAAGATCGAGGCCAGCCGCGAGATTGCCCAGACTCTGGCTGCCAACCCCAACGTCTCGTACATTCCCGGCGGCAAGGGCAGCAACATCCTCCTCAACGCCGGCCGGGCATAAACGACCGAGGGTGATGGGGAGAAGAGTGAGTGGGTGAGAGAGAGAGAGAAAGAAAAATAAACAAGAAGGGGGGTGGGGTGTGGAGGGGAGAAACGAGTCATGAGCGTCTTTTATGACGACTGGGAAAAAAACCACTACTGGCGTCCATTTTCTATTCATTTTTGTCTTTGCTTCCATGATTTTCAAATGGCTTTTGTGCGGCCTTTTTATTTCTACTCTTTTTTACTCTATTCCATTTTGTACAATAACATCACCACTACCTATCTCAGTTTCCCATTCTATTGATGGAATGACAAATGCTGCCATGTCCGTGATGCATACTAATATAGGCTGGTCATAAAGGGTCGTAAGGTCGTAATTCCAAGCGTGCAGGGAAAGAGAGAAGCATAAACAAGGGGGAGATGAGAGACACTCCAAAAATGCAAGTCTGTCAAGACAATAAAAAAAAACCCCCAAAATATCAACACCAGAACAAACGCCTAGCCATGGAATGTCCAACACGACAAGAGAAAGAAAGACCATAAAATGATAAAAAAAGGGGCAAATGAAAGCAGAGAGATAAGAAACGAAAGAGCCACTCCAAGGGGTATCACTGATATCATTTCTTCGTCATGACGCCGTCCTTGAGCGTCCAGTGTGCCAGCTGCACCATGTCCTGCCACTTCTTTTTGATTTTCAAACGAACCAGCTCGCCGGCTACTAGCGCATCTTCGGCACTGTCGTGACCACTTGCTATGTTGGTCTGAATGATTCGGCCGAGATGCTCTTTGGCGAGAATTTTAAGACTGTACCGCACAGGTAGGCCCTTTGGATGCGGGTAGAGGAGAACAGTGTCTGCGATGCGCGGGTGGACCATGCGCATCGTGTTCAGGTCGTTTTCGAGGGCGTGGCCAATGAGCACCGTCTCGGGCCGGATCAGCTGGTAGAACAGGTCGCGCGCAGCCTCGGGCGTGGAGACCATGGGCAGCCGCAAGCGATCGTCCTCGCCGGGCTCAGTGTTGCTGCGGATCATCTCGTTGAGCTCGGCAATGGTTGTTCCGCTGAAGACTTTGGCTCTACCGTAGTCCGAGGGCCAGATGCCAGAGTAGCGCGAGTTGAGGTCGAGCAGCATTCCCTTTACCCGGATCAGCACGTCCAGCAGCGTCTTGCCATCGGGCCACGACGTAACGGTCAGACGCACCACCTCCATGCCGTGCACGGTGTAGGCCATCTCGCAGTCAAAGCAGACGGCCTGGTTGACGGGGATGTCTGGGTTGGGGTTGGGCGGCGTCTCTGTATAGTTCCACACGGAGGCCATTCGCTTGTGGTCTCGGGTCTTGAAGACGTGGAACAAGGCGGTTGCGCATCCACTGGAGGTGTCGGGGGCTTCGCAGCAGCAGCCGAATACCCCGGACCGGCGGTCCAGCCGTCCAAAGTGGTGCACGCACTCACCTCCCGTCGCGATCTCGCCGTCCTCTGCACGGCGGCCAGGAAATACCTGAAACCGACGTTGGCAGCGGTCGCACATTTCCCAGCCCTTTGATGCCTCAACGCCCTCTCGGGCAGCTTTGATTTCCGCGTCGGATGGGATTTTGGGGACGTAGCCATGTTGAGCCAGTTTGTCAATGGGCGTCAAGAAGTACTTTTCAAGTAGCAAGAACTCTTGGTCTGGCGGAAGACCCGTGTCGATGGGTTTGGGTGGAGGCTCGCTCAAAGGCTGCATGCCTCGCGGCGCTGTCAGTGGCAGCACACCGACGAGATCCCGGACGGTCTCTCCCCGCAAGATGCTGTTCATGTCCACGGCTTTGTTTGGCTTGCTGGTCTCGCTGGCACTCTTGGCCCCGTTGGTGTCTTTGACCGCCTGCGTCGTCACCGCCTTGGCATCGTCTGCTGCTGCTGCTGCTGCTGCTGCTGCCGCTCCCGCTGCCGCTGCCTTGGCCTCCTTCTCCTTGAGGGACGTCCGTTCGGCAATCCACTGATTCAAGGTCATGCGCTTGAGCTGCATGACACGATGTTTCATGCTATCGGCGTAGATGGACGACGATTTGCCCGTGGCATAGGACTCCTCGTGGTCAAGAGCGGCCCAGATAAGGCCCTGGCTGTTAAGCTCGTACTCTTTCCATGCGGCCGGTGCATTCTTGGCAGCCTTTAGCAGAGTATTCAGACGGGCAAACTCAAAGTGTATGAGTTTGAGTAGACGCAGACGGATCTCGTGCCTGGCCGGGGCGCGTGCCATGAAACGTGGGTTCAGCGTCTCGGGTGCCCTCTTAGCTGCAGCGGGTTGGGGATGAGTGGCGGCGGACTTGTCCGTAGCTTTGGCGGTGGGGTTTTGGGACACCGACGTCGTGCCGGAGGCCTTTGCAGGCAAGACAGAGCTGCCATTCGTCTTGCCGCCATCCAGGCGGTGCTCCTGATCCCGCTTTCTCTTGAGGGCGGAGGTTGATGAGGTGGCACTGTCGGAAGTACTGGTGCTGTAGGCGATCTTGGAGCCCGCCGAACCCGATGCGGAACCTTCGTCACTCTGATAACTCTTAGAAGTATTGCCATCACGCGTGCCCTTGATGGTAGCAACAGCGCCACCGGGGCGGCCAGACGTGTCGGTCGTGTCAGGAGTATCGGAAGCACCAGCTGCACCAGAATTGCTGCCAGCAGCAGCAGCAGCAGCAGTGCTCACAAAATGCGGCGCGGACGGCGAGAGACGGGTGGACGAGGGTGTTGAGCTTGATGGAGGGCGATAGGTGTTGGGAGACAGGTTCGGCTGGCCTGAAACATAGTTGTAGGTCGAGGAGGGCGGGACAGCTGGCTGCGGCCGTTGCTGCTGTTGCTGCTTCTGCTGCTGTTGCCGCATTTGCTGTTGCAGGAAGGGATTATTGATATCGTGCACGTAGGGGTTGTTCATAAGGGGCGGGGGAGGCTGTGGTGCCTGAAGAGGTATGTTTGTGTTGCCGCCATAAGGTGAGAAGCGAGGAGAGATGCCGGGAGAGATTCCGGGAGGGAAGCCTTGGGGCATGCCTTGAGGTTGGGGGAAGCCTGGATAAAATACTGGAGGCACGGGCTGGTGAGCTTCTTGGGGAAATCCCAATGGCCCTTCCGGCCCCGAAGATCCAGGTCCATCTCGGGGATGGGTGAAGAGACAGCGCAGGCCGGTGCAGGCATCGCCGTTGGGACAGGGAATGTGCTTGAGCAGATTCTCGGGGATGCTGCCGTTCATTTGGTTGCTCATGATGATGACGGCGGTCCCCGAGGCGAGAGGAGGCGGGGAGGGGCTGGCAGAAGAAAGCTAGAATTGGCAAAAAAAGACAAGAGAGATAAATGAAGTAAAATAAAAAAAGGAAGAAAAGAAAGAGAGAGAGATCGAGGGAGGGGCGCTGCTTTGCGCGCTCAGCGGCGGCGACGAGCAAGAAGGCTCGAAGCAGCGGTGGTCATTTGGAACAGTAGCGATACACGAGTGTTTGTTTTGTGGTTGTTATGGTTGTTGTAAGGCTGCAGCTTTGGAAGCGTTGAAATGGTGATGATGCAAAAATTTTGTAATGTCAAATTTTGGAATGTTGTTGTTTGCGTTGGGATTCGTAGAGCCGTGCAAAGGGAGACGTAGTGACCAGAGCCATGTGAGGCTGTGTTTTGGGCGGAAAGTGGACCCCACCTACCTACCGACTCTCAAAACTTGTCACTGACGTCTGAGGCAGGCACGAACGTCAAAAAGCGTTGGCACGCTGATTATATAATACAACAAGCCATAAAGGGCGAGTTCACGCAGTTCACTACGCATTCGCATATTCACAAGTTCTTGAATGTGGAGGGGAAAAGGTGTGCACGGTTATATTCAAGGGAAAAAAGAGAGAAAAGGATGAAAAAGAATTCTATATGCAAACGCCAGATGACAGAGCGCTAAATGGAAATCGGGGGAAAAAAAAGAAGGAAAAAAAGAAAAAAGGCAAGGGGGCAAAAAAAGCAAGGGACAAGGGTGCTTCCCCCCCTCCCCATGTGTATCTTTCATAGGCCCCTCGTGTTAGATGACAAACTCCTCGGTGACAAAGTGACGGAGGACAGTCTTGCCCTCTGCGAAACGTGGCTTGTCAGTTCTCAGGATAATGGCCGAGTGGCTGAACTGGATGTTGTGGATCCAGACGCGGTACTTGCGCCAGCCGAGACTGTTGAGGCTGTCGATCATGGCAAACTGGTCGGCGGTCAGGGCCAGCAGCGGCTCGCCGTCTTCCGTCTCGGAACTCTGCGACCGTGTTTGTGTCGGCGTCTGTGTTGGATCTGCGCCGACCAGAGCTTCTGTCACGTCGGCCTGGTCAACAGAGTCCACATCCGAGTCTGCGGACGCGTCGCCAGCCGACCCTGATCCTGATCCTGATTCATTGGCCGACGCCGAAGAGCCAGCGTTTTTGCTGCTGCTGGAGTTGTTGTTCTTGTTGTTCTTGTTGTTTTCGGCGTCAATCGTGGCCTGCACGCGCTGAATAAGAACGGGAACGCGGTAGCTCTTGGCATCGATGCCAGCACCGCCGGCCTCGTGCAGGCGACGACGGTGGTCACTGCGGTAGCCCTGGTACACGGCGTTGAGCAGGTAGAGGACCAGGCCGAGCGGCAGCAACATGTATATGCGCAGCATGGGCGCCACTTCCGAGAGGTCGCGGCGTGCAGCAGCCGACCATGGCCGTGCCAAAAAGGCACCCAGTGCCTTGCTCACGGTCAACCGGCCATTGGCCAGTGTGGCAGGTCCGCGCTGTGGGACAGGTGTAGCAGTCGTAGCAGTAGTGGTGGTGGTGGTGGTGGTGGTGGTGGTGGTGGTGGTGGTGCCATTTGTTTCTGACAAGGCTGATGATGCATCACTACCCGATTTGGACTTTGCTGCAGCTGCCTGTTCCTTGGCCGCCTTCATGGCCGCGGGCACGCGCTTAAAGTCGAGAGGCGCGTCACGGTCGAGGACAATGTCTTCGTAACCAGGCACAAAGTTGATCGGCAGGTCCTCGAGCTCGCCGCCGTTGGCAAAGATGGCGGCGTAGGGGTCCGTCTTGGACAGCGACGTGGTGTAGTAGACGGCGCTGCGGTCGTTGATGATGTTGGCGTACAGCGTGTGGCGCTTGAAGCGGCGCAGGCCCTCCATGAAGATGGAGTCCTTGTCAGTCATAATGCTGAGCAGCGGACGGCCCGTGTCGCGGAACGTGTCAATGCCAAACAGCTGCAGGCCCGACGTCGAGAGCGTCCGCGAGCCAATCGCATTGAACATGGAGCTCAGCACGCCGCCCGTCGGCGACCGCACGCCGACAAACGGACTGGCAAACGCGATAAAGTTCTGGCACACCAGCGAGTCGAGCACGCCGCGCGCATGCAGCAGCCCGACGGCATACCGCGCCACCAGTCCGCCCAGCGAGTAGCCAATCACGCTCAGCTTGGTGATCTTGGCGCCCTTGGCCTTGGCCTTGCGCAACGCCTCCTCCACCTCGCCGCACACTCGTTCGCCGCCCGTCTCGATGCCGTCGTACGTGTAGTAGCCACCATTGCTCTCCGCCACAAGAATGTGCAGCTCGTCCTCCGAGTACTTTTCCCGCAGCGTCTTGGCTACTGATGTGAGATGGACTGGATGACCCCAAAGCTGTGGAAGGAGAGAGAAAAAGAGAAAGGAAGGGATTGTCAGCTTGACATTCTCATCTATATGGAATAGAGGGTTGTCCCGCCCAAAAAGGGGGGAGGGGGACTGGTCAGCTTTTGCTTTCGCTTACTCCATGGACCAACACACAAAGGTGGTCGGCCTTTTCGCTTCCGCCATTGTACTCGGACATTGTTGTTCTCGTGCAGTCGGTCGTTTCTTCGTCTTGAAATCCCGCAAGGTCGTAAGAGATAAAAAAAAAAAAAAAAACAGCTTGAGATGCACGGCTCGGGAGTCGGGCCTCTCTATATTGCTGCTTTCCTTCGTGCAACTTGGCTCTACTAGTACTAATGAGGAAACATTTTAGTTTGGTAGGTACAAAGTACTCCGTACCAAATGCGCACGAAAAAAAAAGAGGCTGCCTGGCGGCGTTTGGCGGCGGAGATAGAGTCCGCCGGTGTGCCCGGTCTTTGCGAGCCATACGACAGCCAATGGGAGCTCGTTATAAGATTACGTCATCCGCTCGGAATGTATATCTGGACCGTTTACTCCGGGCAAAAACGCACCGAGACTCGATTCCTATTCCGTCTGTGGCGCTATTTATTATTATTATTTTTTTTTCGTTTTAATGTTGCAGCGTGCGCGGTGCTCATGCAGTCTGGCGCGGCCTGCCTGTCATAACCTGCTCGCTGTGGCGTGCCGACGCAATATATTGGCCCATATCTCAAGGTATCTCGCATTTTCAAAGTGATCCGACTCCCGTCAAGAAGCGGTACCTCCGCTTTGTACCTCTTTTCATGGATGAGCTAGTCCTTATTTGGAATGACCCCTGGCCGCGACAGTCCGCTAGAGCCTGCAGCCCGCATGCATCGCGGTCTGGCCCGTTTTTACAGTGGTCCTTGCGAAAGAAAGAAAAGGCTGCACGACAACACAACCATCGCACCACTGCGCACCCCACATACACACGCACACACATTGCATAATTCGCAGTGTATGCAAGTTCCACGATCACTGCCGACGATAGCTCCAACTCTTGTGCGCAAGCCGCTGTTCTTGGAAGCGTGGCACGTGGCGACAAGCACGACAGCGAGCTCGATTCTGACAACAATGGCCTTTCAACGGCGATCAACAAGAGTCGCAGCGGCGGCGGCGGCTGCGGCGGCGGAGCAAGTGATGACATCGACGACAACCCCGCTGTCCATATCTCGCTTCCGGTATCAAGAAAGTGGCGGCGGCAGAGATGCCACAACAGCTCCCGAGGACGATGACGACAGCAGCCTCTCCGAGTTATCCTTTCACAGCGACATTGAAGATGCCATAGCGCCTGCACCACGACAGTCAAGAACAACAGCTGCTGCTACTGCTGGCAAGCGGAAACGCGCATCGACCATCAAGACCGAAGCTACCGAGATCAAAACCGAGACAACATCAGCCACACTTCCAACACACAAAAAGCGGACGAGAGCAGCAGCGGCGGCGGCTGCTCTTAAAAAGGAGGAGCGCGACGATGACGAAAAGGCCGACATCAAGGCCGAGATAAAGACGATCAAGGCAGAAGTAGACGACGAGGCAAGAATCTTGCCGTCGCCCGTCAAGGCGACAGCAAAAAGGACAGCGACTTCACAGCGGACTGCCCGAAAACCAGCACGCGTCATCACCGGCAAGGTCAAAGCGGAAAACGGCCTCGGCGGCAATGACGACGGCGATGATGCCTCGTCCACGACACACGTCGAGCCGCCGACGGACTGGGAATTGATGTATCATCTGGTCAAGGAGATGCGTCTGCCCGGCGGGCCGGCGGCCAACGCCGCTGTCGACACGATGGGCTGCGAGCGCTTGGCCCAGGCTTCCGCGAGCCCACGCGACCGGCGCTTCCACACGCTCGTGGCGCTCATGCTGAGCTCGCAGACCAAGGACACGGTCAATGCCGTCGTCATGGCGCGGCTTCAGTCGGAGCTGCCGGCGCACTCGCCCGATGCCGAGCCCGGCCTGACGCTGGAAAACATGCTCGCCGTCGATCCGGACCACCTCAACAAGCTCATCTGGCAGGTCGGCTTCCACAACAACAAGACGCGCTACCTCAAGCAGGCCGCCGAGATTCTGCGCGACCAGTGGGGCGGCGACATCCCGCCCACAGCCGAGGGACTGATGGCGCTTCCCGGCGTCGGGCCCAAGATGGCCTACCTCTGTCTGGCCGCCGAGCACGGCTGGAACCGTGTCGAGGGTATCGGCGTCGACGTGCATGTTCACCGCATCACCAATCTCTGGGGCTGGCAGAAACCCGGCTCCGCCGCTGCCAAAACGCCCGAGGGAACACGTCTGGCGCTGCAGAGCTGGCTGCCGCACGACAAGTGGAAGGAGATCAACTGGCTGCTCGTCGGGTTCGGACAGACCGTCTGTCTCCCGCAAGGCGCAAAGTGCGGCGAGTGCTCCCTCGGCCTGCGTGGCTTGTGCCGTGCAGCCAACCGTAAAAAGGTGGCCGAAGGCCGCAAGCGGCTCAAGGAGTTGGGCCAAGACGTCAAGAGTGACGTAAATGACGTGGATGAGGCCGAGAATGTCGTCATCAAAGACGAGGCATAAAACGGCGTCCAAAAAAGTAATGAGTTCAGAACTTGTAATATTTACTTGTAATATCTACACGTGCATATAAGATATATCCCTATAGATATACGTAAAACACCGTTCCGGATGGGCAATGCGCAATAATGTTTTCGAATACCAATTTCAAATACCAATGGGTGTGATTGATGATATACACATAAATAATACTCTGAATCCAATGGCCCTCCAATAAAATCAAAATCGTCCAAAAGTAAAGCGGGAATAAGCAAGAGGCAATGAAACCCAGAACAAACGCTTCGACAGCTGATCCAACGACCCAAGTGCTGTGGGAATCATAAAAGACAGCTAAGAAGGCCAAAAAAAAAAATCCAAAACTGGCTTTGCAAACGGAAAGCGATCCAGTAAAATGCAAACGAGAAATATGACAACGGTAGAAAGGGATGACTCAAAACCATGGGTATTAGAGAGAGATTGCCACGAGCGCTCTCTCCACTTTCCCTCGTCTCCCTTACTATCAAAAACAGGCCCGCCGAGACGCCATACTGTACAATAAAAAGAAATGTCCGAAAATGTCGAAAAAAAGCATCGGAGAAAAGGATGTCGAGAAAATATCCAAGAAAAGCGTAGGTTGTGTGGAGAGATCCGGTCAAAAGGCCGTTGCTGGCCTTTTTGTCAGGCATGCCGGCCTCCATCGGTCGATGTCAGCCGCAGGGCCCGGTTGTTCGTGGGTCGTTCATACGCCCTTGATGACGTGTGTCCGCTCCGACTCAAGCTGCGCAGCGTTTTGCTCGTGCGCCGCCTTTTTGCACTGGTATAGATTGTTAGCAAAGGCGTCCCATTAAAGAGATCCTCGCACAGGCGAGAAAAAAAAAGAAAACGAGAGAAAGAAATACTTACGTCCTCCAGACCGGTGCACTTGTGGTCCTCTAGTAACCGGTGGCGGCCGCAAAAGTGGCCATTACAAAAGCCGCAGTCGCCGGCGATGCGCTGGGCTGCATCCTTGCAGTCCTTGAAGGAGCACTTGATCTTGCGCGGAGCCATATCGTGTGGTGGTGTGATGTGTTGATGAATGTGAGGCTGTAACTCCGTAGAGAAGAGGAGGTGCAGAAGAAAATGGGTATTGCAAGAGATGAATCAAGAAGAAAGATTGGAGTCAGGCGACTTGAGAGAAAGAAGAATTAAGAGTGAGAGATTGCGTGTGAAATTGCGTTGAGCCGAGGCCGGGAGGTTGGGCTTCGTTTTGGTGGCAACTGCTGACGATCAGTACCGCTGGGCCACGTAGTGCGTGCAGGGTATGGCGGTATGCGGTATGCGGTATGGGCGGTACTGCGGTGTTGCGGAGTCAGGATGCGCAATGATGTGATAGGAGGTGCGGTGAGGAGAAGAGGAGATGAGAAATAGAGAGAGAAAGAGGAGGACGATGTGAAAAAAAGGCGATAAAGAATGGTGTCGGAAGAGAAGAAAGGAGGGTAAAAAGGAGAGAGAGGGAGGATAAGAAATTAAGAAAAGAAAGAGAAAAGAGGAAATAGAACTGGCGGCTTCGGAGGAGAGCAGGAAGGTGCGAGAAGAAGGCAGGAACGCCTCACGAGGGCAATACAATATACGTACATGTAACAGGCAGGCGGGACCCCAGGATCGGACAAGGACGGTACAATGAGTTGGATGGGGAGGGGGAAGGGGCTTGGATAGGCAGCCCGAGGTACAAGCTTAATGCTGGTACGCCAGCGGGAACAGGAGGTACCCAACACCTGGCGAGAGACTACGGAGTAGTACATACGAGTACGGAGTGCGTACGACGTAATGGGCTCACGCTATGGGAGTCATTCGTGTTTGGTTTTGGCTTGGGGCCTTGCAGATGGGGTGGGGGGCGTGTACGGGAGTGCAAAGAGGAGAACGGCGGGGGCGTGTATGCCGGAAAAAGAGTGCTGCTTTGTACGGAGTACATATACTAGTGACGACGCCCCCCCGTAGTACGGAGTACGATGCAGCGCCGACAGCGCCCCAATACACCCTAGCATGGTCCCCAAAATGGCCTAATAAGATGGCCCAAAATCGCACCCCGACGCCCACATGCACTAAATACACGCCTCGAACGCATTGATAAGATAAGCGACAGCCCCGGTTTAGTGGGAGCGGCAGGAGCGATTGGGAGCGTCAAAAGCGGCCAAAATGCCAAAAATCGACGGGAGTAGCGCGGCGCTAAAATAAAACAGCGGGTTTCTGCTGCGCTTTGGCGGGCGGCTGGAGAATGTGCTGGAAAAGGGTAGGTACGAGGGTACTTTGGAAATGGCTGGCAGCTGCCGCCAAGACCAATGTATCTCTATTTTGTATGTATCTTTCTGCCGCATGACCCAGTGCTGATCTATCAATGACGAAGTCGATTGCCGCCTTCCTTCTTTGGCTCCTTTTTGTTCGTTTTGTTCCATCGCTCCTTTCCCCAGGCCGGCTCCGATGGCGCGGCCTTCCCGTATCCGTATCTCCCGCTTTGTACCCGCACCCCGTGAGAGTACTTGCCATCCGTATCTTGTAGCTATCTCGGCGAGTCATTTGCCCTTTTCTCTTAGGCTCTTTCCAAGGCTGTTTACCCATTCGTCTTTTACCCTTTTTTTTCATCGCTATCAAAAAAAAAAAAGCACGCGTCGTACTGTTCCCGTCTTATCCGCCATATCGCACGCAGACGATATATTATCCATCATCGAATCCATACTCCATACTCCATATTCGGCACCCCGTTCATCGTCGCACTTGTTGGTACATAACGAAACGACGGCATTCCCGGCACGTGTTTCGCACCTGTTTTTTTTTTCTTTTTCTCTGAGCAATGTCTCGGAAACGAGTACAAAAAAGACTGAAACAACCCTGATCCTTTCCCCCAAGTTCTTTTCTTTTTTCCGCTTGTTACAGAGCCACAGCTCTTTGTTATTTTGGCGGCGTCGCCGGCTATCTCATGTCATGTGTTTTACGAGACTGCCGATAATGTGACAGTAACGAGACACTATGAACCATTCTTCGGGATGCCTTGCATTGTCTTACCATGTTCTCTGAATATCCTTGGAGATGGTTTGGACGTCTCCTGATTGAGCTCGGAGCCACGCCGGGTCTTATCCGGGACGGATGCCATACTCCGTATGTCGGTGTAATTCTGTCACGTGACGACTCTCACATATGACGCCGTAGAAAGCTGTATTGGGCAGCAACATCATTGCTGAATGTTACTCTGATGGGAACAAATCTCACACTTTACGAATATTGTGCAGCCTCGATCCGTCGACAAAGATTGCCAGGTATAGACGGAACCTTACATCTCGCCCCGCCCAAGAAAGAGGGGGGTGGACGGGAAGCTTGACCACAAGGGTTCTCGAGGAATTTCCAGACCTATATACTCCGTACATAAACCTATAAGACGTGGGCAGCTCCCCCCTTCTTTCCTATAACATTCATCTTCAACACTCGATCCATGCCTTTCAATCTTTTCTTTTTTCCTCATTTGTTGTTATTTTGCTCGTTTTATGTACAGTTCATCTCGGCTACCGATCACACAAAATCTCTCCTGGATCGATCCTCTCCTTTTTTTTTGTTCTTGTTCTTTTGCCATTTTTTTTACTTGCGCATGTCGACGACGGCACGAATGCAGTCGCCCTTCTTCATGACATCAAAGCCCTCGTTGATGGTGGGCAGAGTCTTGCGGTGGGTGATGAACTCGTCGACCTTGAGGCGGCCCTCGAGGTAGTCGCCGACGAGGCCCGGAAGCTGCGAGCGGCCCTTGATACCGCCGAAAGCGCAGCCCTTCCAGACACGACCGGTGACCAGCTGGAAAGGACGGGTGCTGATCTCCTGGCCGGCGGCGGCGACACCAATGATGATGCTCTGGCCCCAGCCCTTGTGGCAGGCCTCGAGGGCGGCACGCATGACCTGGACGTTGCCGGTGCAGTCAAAGGTGTAGTCGCAGCCGCCGTCGGTGAGCTCAATGAGCTTGTCGACGACGGTGGTGCCCTCGGGCAGCTTGGCGGGGTTGACAAAGTCGGTGGCGCCAAACTTTTGCGCCCAGGCCTCCTTGTCGGGGTTGACGTCGACGACGATGATCTTGCCGGCCTTTTGGGCGACGGCGCCCTGGACGACGGACAGGCCGACACAGCCGGCACCGAAGATGGCAATCTGGCTGCCCTCCTCGACCTTGGCGGTCACGCGGGCAGCGCCGTAGCCGGTGGTGATGCCGCAGCCCAGCAGACAGGTGCGGTCAAAGGGAGCCTCCTTCTGGACGGCGACAACGGAGATGTCGGCAACAACGGTGAACTGCGAGAAGGTCGAAGTGCCCATGAAGTGGAGAATGTCCTTGCCGCGGGCGCGGAAGCGCGAGGTGCCGTCGGGCATGACGCCCTTGCCCTGGGTAGCGCGGATCTTGCCGCACAGGTTGGTCTTGCCCGACTTGCAGAACTTGCACTCGCCGCACTCGGGGGTGCTGCACAAATGAAACGCAAGAGGTCAGTCATGTTTTGGCACGATACACGGTGTCATGGAGGAGGGGGGTGGGGTGATCACATACTAGAGAGCAACGACGTGGTCGCCAGGCTTCACGTTGGTGACGCCCTCGCCGACCGACTCGACGATGCCGGCACCCTCGTGTCCGAGAATGACGGGGAAAGCACCCTCAGGGTCCTTGCCCGACAGCGTGTAGGCATCTGCAAAACAGGGTGTTAGCATCTCCTCTCTCTCTCTCTCTCTCTCCCTTTCTTTCTCTCTCCCGTTGTGTAGTTCGCATCCCGCAACTCGTTACGCACCAGTGTGGCAGACACCGGTCTGGAAAATCTCGATGCGGACCTCGTGGGCCTTGGGAGGCGCAACCTCGACGTCCTCGATGCTGAGCTCCTTGCCGGCCTCCCAGGCAATGGCAGCCTTGCAAGTGATGGTCTGTCGGCAGAAACGACGGAAACGAGAGAGAAAAGTCAGCCAAGTTTTGTCATTGAGTCGTTTTGTCGTGTGTCCCCGTATCTCTCTTTTTTTGGATTTTAACGCACCTTGCCAACAGTAGACGCCATCTTGAATTATCTGTTGTGATTCTGTAGTTGCCGACTGCTTCGAAAAGTTAGCACAAAACGGTTTTAAAGTTGGCAGTTGAGAGGGTCGCAGGGTGGCGCGTGAAAGCTTTTGCCGCGTGAACCCAGCGGCGAAGAAACGATGCGGGGTCAAATAAATAGGTACTCACAAGTTTGATTGCGGAATGGATGTCGATGGAGGAAAAGAAAACCAGCAAGAATAAAAAAAGACAAGAGGTCAAGGTTGAGATCGGGGCTGCAAGCGACAAGGAAATAGACGGAGCTACTAGAACTACTAGAATGCGTTGGTTGACTCGTGGCAAAGCTGCCCCTCTCTCTCCCTCACTTCTCTCTCTCTTGCTTGTGCCTGCTCTCTGTCAAACCGCCGTCTCCGCAGGCGGACGGGCTTTTTGGGTGGCTCCCGAGCTGCATAGTACAATCGAGCTAGGAAATCGCGACCGACGGAAACTGAAAGTGGGGTTTCTGCACTTTCTGTGACAGCACGAAAGCCCCGGCAATTGTAGTGGAGGGGAAAGTGCAGAGATGGCCCGATGAAGACAGGGGATATCGCGGCATCTGAACTTTTGTACGTGTTGCATTGAAAGATACTCTTGGGCAACGCATTGTTGACGACACTCGTATAACACCTATGAAAGACATGAGACTGCACACTGAGATGACTAAATTCAAAATTACGAGAGAAAACGACATACGCCGTAATTTGATCAAGGCAGTACAAGAATTTGTAATGAGAAAAAAAGGCAGGAGCATAGGCTGTAATCTTCTTGCTACTTCCTCTTTAGGAACGGCAGCGGCAAGTCATCGGGGAAACGCTGTTCCTCGCTCCTCTCCGCTCTGGGCTGGCCGTGACGTTTTTTTGGCGTGCTGATGCCCCCGCTGGGGAAAATAAGAAAATAAGCGCGGGAGGATGCTGGATCCTTGCGGAGGCATGGCACCGGGCCTCGATACCCTGTAAGCTGTATTGTTCCGACGCCGGGATACGGCTTGCGCGCGGTCTGGCCGAGTTGTGAACACTTCGTTATGGACGCGCACGTGTCACGTGACCATCACCAGCGGCTCAATGCAGGGGAAAAAGTGCAGAAATATCATATTGTATGCTGGGTTTTCAATAGTCCATATGTGGGGTAGTATCCTCGGATTTATGTATATTTAGAAGTGTCATCAGACTGCCTTTTTATGTTGAGTCCTGTCAAGTTTTTTTATTTTTTTTTGTCCAGCTAGGCATCCCATGTGGACCAACAAGGCTGCAAAGGCTGCGAAGGCTGCTAGAGTCTTTGCTTGACAGCCTCAGCCGTGCGATGGAATGACATGGTAGCTTTTTTTAGCAAATATATAGGTATTTTATTTACTTACAGTGTAGGACTTTCTATTTTTTAATATGCGTGAATATATACTTTTTTGTCATTGCGTTGTGAATTTGGATGATGTTCTGCGGAATGATTTCAAATATGAAGGCATTTCGGCCATGGAAAAGTGCATGTTTTCCAGTAGATAGTCCAAGTCTTTGAGGTATCACTGAATTATAAAGATAACATATTTTTATCTCTCTAGGATAAATTGTACTGATTTTGCACAGAGTTTCACTATCTAAAACAGGATGCGATGCGCATAAACGATGGTGTTCAAACGACCTTTTGGCATAGCCCATTCACTGCCTCATCTGGTGCAAAACTATTTATACCCTTCGGTAATGGCACAGCCGTGCACACGTAGGTTGACAAGATACAGGATATACCATCACAGATCATGGTCATGGCGTGCTGCCTCCAGTACATTGTGAAAGAAGTTGGGTATGGCTGCCTAAGATGATCCTGTCTGCCTTGGAAATCCACGCGGCCGAGCTTTGCATCCGTGAACAACAGCTTTTGATCCCGTGGCCAGTAAGGCCATCACGGAAAGCCTTGTCGTTGGATGTGAGTCAGTAAAATATAAAGGATGATGGATCTTCATCCGTTTCTTAGAAATATTGTGTTTTTTTTCTCTCATTTATACCCAAACAAAAGCCTATGCTGTTGCTGTATATCATATATAAATATATGTAAAAGCAAAGACCCCTGCTCCTACCTATTGCTGCCTAATTATCGTGCATATAAAAACGCGCATACCCCAGGCGGAACGCGAGAACACGAAACATCGGGTGCTAGAAGAACAACATACAGCGACTCATCACCTATCACATGTTGTGTGACGAACAACAGCAACCTAAACACATCACACCCGACCGTCTTTGCTTATCAGGTTGTGCCAAGTATCATCGCCTAAATTACGAGGTTGGTGTTTTTCTGATTTGCTGGCATCATTTTTTTCTCAATTTTATTGTTAGGTATTTATATACCCGTCTTTTTTTTTTAAGAGCCTACTAGGTATCTACACATATACACACATATATTTTTGGGGGGAACATTTCCATTCATCTTTATATCACCACCTCACTTTCCATTCGAGTTTTTATTCTTCTTGGTTGCCAGGAACACACTTGAGCATACTTTATCTCATTTTTCATATTGTGTCGTCATAAGTTTGATGAACACATTTCATTCCGATATCATTTACGTGCTCACTATTTTTGTTAGTTATTTTTTCTTTCTTTTTAATTTCTTTCTTTTTCTTTTTTCTTTTTTTTTTTTTTTTGTG
>JAGKRZ010000357.1:0-25565 GCA_020002355.1 Intubia oerlemansii
TGTTTTTTTTTTTTTTTTTTGCTGACTGGTCTCGGGAAGACGAGCTTACCCTCGTACGGCGACTGTGAAGGACCGTGAATCTCAACGTCAAAGTACCGCAGGTTGTCGGAGTGGGGGACAGCGCTGATGCCGGGCACACTGAGGACAGAAAGTCAGTAGAAGTTGTGGAAAAGTGATCAAGTGATCCTTGTGGAAAAGGACAAACGCACGGCTCGGCCATCAGACGCTCCGTCTCCTTGATGATTCTCTTCGGCAACGCCATTTAGAATGTGTGTATGGGAAGGAGAAATACGGGGTAGAGTGGATGGTTGTTGTCGGAGTCGTGTGTCGTGAGTTTGCCACCTCAAAAAAGGACGGGGGGGTGGTTCGCAGTATGGATGATGACGATCTCTCGATGCAGAAGCGATGACGATGGCGGGGTAACAAGGCTGCCCGGCAGAATGGAAACGAGGCTCGGGGGAAAGCCTGTCGGTCGTTTGCTGCAAGGTCTAGCGTCGTCTGTCGGAATAGGGCACGCGCAGATGTGGGACAAGAGGGGGTTGGCAAGAAGATGAATCACGGCGTAAGATGCGTTTGGTCTTGGGACTTTGGCACCATTTTCGGCCAAGGCGGCGGCGGAGGTCACGCGCGGCCCTCACTGCGCACAGAGCCCCAGTGTCCGCCAGCCAAAGGCGAAATCCGAGCGCACCCACCCAAATCGTCAGAGACCCACTTTTTGCCCGGCCCAAGTAGCACGTGTCGCAGCGCGGAATCAATGGCAGCGCTACAGCTGTGCTACAACAGCGCTACGAGAGTGCTAATTAGCAGTGAATCAGTGAGGCATCGCGACATCGCGACAACACGCGACGCAGACACAAGCCAAACGTCCAATTGACATACTTGACATACCCGACGGACACGTCCAGCCATTAATTCACACTCTATGGATGCCGCATACATGCAACTACTGATCCGCCCAGCCACTGCGTGATATCTTCACTTCCCCGGAACAAACGGATAATGACTTCGGCTTGAAAGCTGTTCGCAGCATTTCCCTCTCGCCGCCTTCCGCCCTACCTATTGGAATCCCGCGTGTCGCGCGCAGGCTATCGTCCTGCGTTGCGCACTGCGCTTCTCGCAGCAGAGGATGCCGTCCGAATACTCGTACCACGATGACGACGGCCGCAGTGCCCGCGATGACGGCTACGGACACGACGGCCACGACCGGCACGATAGCACCGACGAGTCGCTGCCGCCGGCCAAGATCATCAAGTCGGCTTTTGACAGCGAGAGCTTTGACTCGGACGGCACAATCCAGCTCGACGGTCTTGTCGGATCGGCCACCATTTCGCCGTCGGGTCGCGATATCGCCCTGGCATCGTAAGTCTTTTCCTGGAAGCTCTTGATATGCTTTCTTCGATCTCCATCTCCCATCGCCCCCCTTCTCCTCGCTAACTCGACAGCCCCGACGGTCTCGCCATCATCGATCTCGACTCCCCGTACAGCCCGCCCCGGCACATCAAGAGTCATGGCATGCCCTGGCTGGTCGTCGACGTGCAATGGTCGCCCTTTGCAGCGCGCGACTACTGGGTCGCCTCGACAGCCAACCACTGCTGTCTCGTCTGGAACCTGAACCGTCCCGACGACTCCAGCGCCGGCTCCGTCGAGCACTCGCTCCAGGGTCATCGCCGGTCCATCACAGACATCAACTTCTCGGCCCATCACCCCGACGTCCTGTCCACATGCTCGGTCGACGGCTACGTGCACTGCTGGGACCTGCGCCGACCAAGCACGCCCGCCCTGACATTCATCGACTGGGCGGCCGGCGCGACGCAGGTCAAGTACAACCGCCAGGACGAGCACGTCATTGCGTCGTCGCACAACCGGTCTGTCCATATCTGGGACGACCGCATGCCGCTGCTGCCCCTGCGCACCATCGAGGCGCACACGTCCAAGATCTACGGCCTCGACTGGAACCGCATGCACAGCACATCCCTCGTGACCTGCTCGCTCGACAAGACGATCAAGTTCTGGGACTACTCGCAGATGGGAGAGGGCAGCAGCCGGACCTCGGCCGGAACGGGCATTGCCTCCAAGGGACAGCATATCAGCTACGCCTTTTCGCGCATCACCGGCACCAGCATCTCGGCCGGCGGCGTCGCCAATCTCGACACACCCACGCGCACCATCCACACGAGCTTCCCCATCTGGCGCGCTCGCCACACGCCCTTTGGCGGCGGTCTCCTGGCCATGCCGCAGAATGCCCCTGGAAACCTGTACCTGTTTGATGCGCGGCCGGCCTCCGTGCTGGCCGTCGAGGAGCCGTCCGCCCTCAACGAGCCCGTCGCCGTCTTCCAGGGCCACGGCCACCACAAGGCCAAGGAGTTTCTGTGGCGCACGCGCGGCGGCATTGAAAACGGACTCGACAACCGCGAGTTCCAGCTCGTCTCCTGGGGCGAGGACAACAAGCTGCGCCTGCGCCGCCTCGACAACGCGGATCTCAACACGGTTGGCTACCAGCGCGGCCGTCCCGCGCCCGACAACATCAACATCACCCGCAAGGGCGCTTCTTACAAGACGTTCCGCGTCCTTGAGGACCTCGGCGATTACGAGAAGCGCAGCGCCACCATGAGCAGCATGCAACCCGCCATCCTCACCGCCAGAGAACGAGGCGTGCTGTCTCTGCCGGGAAGTGCGCGGCCAAGCCGCCGTCCGTCGCCAGCGCCTGCCGATCGAGATCGTAATCACCACCACCGCCGCCATCATCACAACCGTTCTTCCAAGGCGCACCAAAAATCGACCGACGATGCGCAGCCCTCATCGTCGGGCCTGCTGTCGGGCTCCAGCACCAATCTCCATGGCCTGCGAGAGATGCGCGGCATGACCGGCGGTGGCCGGTCGTCGCGGGCGCCATGGGGCCACTCTTCGATGCGGGCGACGCAAATGTCCGGCCGCAAGAAGGGCGACCTCACCAAGGAGAAGGTGACGTGGATCCAAGGCGTGACCATGAGCAAGCGCAGGACCACGGACCTCGTCAACCCGGCCCTGCCCTCCCTGACCGCGAGCCAGGAGCACATCCTCGAGCAGCTCGGCCACGATGTCCACCGCAAGGTGTCGACCGACGCGGTCGATGCCTCGTCGCCGCTGCACATGTCGGCCCGCGGCACGTCCATCTCCATGAACAGCGATGCCAACGAGTCCGAGTCGACACCGGAGGAAATCAAGCGCATCACGACCAGACTCTCCGACTATATCAACTGGACCGAGCTCGACATGGACAACCTGACTCTCATGGCCTCTATGAAAGGCCCCTGGGGCAATGGAGGCCAAAGCGTCTTTATCAGCGTCCGCGTCAACGTGCCCCAGAGCTACCCGGTCGGCCGTGCCCCGCGCTTCTTTATCGAGAGCAGCACCCTCGTGCCCGTTGCCACCCATGACAAGATGGCCTCAGACCTGCTCATGCTGACGGCCGAGTACCTCAAGCGCCGCCAAAAGAGCTTGCTCGTCTGCTTCCGGTACCTGCTCGGTGAGATCGACCTGCAACAAGGCCTCACGCTGTTGTACCGCGCCCTCACGAACCCGCGTCTAGGTCACGACGTCAGCGAGGAGGAAGAGTCGTCGTCGAGCGACGAGGACGAGGATGATGACGAGAACGATGACGACGATGGCGGAAACGCCCTATCGGCGCCCATCAACACCATTGGCGTCGAGCCCATGATCGGCCCCATGCTTCCGCTTCCACCCCCTCCCCCGCCACGAAGCTGCGGTGCCGTCTTTACGCGCGACGGCCGCATTGCCGCATTCTTCCTTACAAAGACGGGCAAGGCCAGCGCCAAGATTCTATTTGAAGATCCACCACCTCCTGCTGCAGACGACGATGCCGATAGCACCGTCGACCGCGAAAATCCCATCTTTATTGGCTTTGGCAAAGTCCTCCCAGCGTCCAGGATGGGCCGGTCAAAACGTCGGCGGAGACGCGACAGCGGGAACCTGTCCACGTCGTCATCCGACTCTTCGGACGGGGACTCCAGCTCGGCATCGTCGTCGAGCTCATCAGAGACCTCGTCTTCGGCGTCGAGCGACGAGAAAAATGACACGGACGCTGAGGATCGGCTGACCGGTCCCTGGAGCGCCAGCCTCGGATTCCAGCGCCGCATTGTGCCCCGGAGAAAGGTGGACCGCAAGCGTCGTCTGAGCAGCAACGCTGACGACAGTGACGGAGAGTACAGGGGCGGCTCCTTGCGGCGCCGACAGCAGGACGGACTCCTGTCCGATATGGACCTCCCAGAAGGACCCAAGAGCACCGTGGCTCTCGACGAGATGCGTCCCTTTCTACCCTCCAAACGCAATCTCGGACGTGAGTATGCCATCTTTGGCGATGGCGCCGAGGTGTGTGCGCACAATGCACGCGTCGCCGAAAAGTACAATGAGCACGACCTGGCCAATATCTGGCGCTATGCTGCTCTTCTCCTGACGTCGGACGTGCCCTTGCAGCTCGCAGCGACCTACGATGACATGGCGCAGCGGTCAAAATCGGTCCTCGTCATTGCCAGAGACGCCGTGGCCGCGCATGGCAGCAGCAAGGCGGCTTCTGCTGGGTCTACGACGGACGGCACCAGTACCGGCAGCACCACCCTTTACGGTCGCGTCAAATGGGGCCTGCACCCCCTGGCGCGCGACTTTGTGAATGATCTCTTTGATTACTTTGAGCGGCTGGCCGATGTGCAGATGCTCGCCATGCTGTCGTGCATCTTTGGCGAGGCCCTCGAAGAAGATGGCGTGGCCTATGCCGAGTCGCACCTCAAGTCCATGGACACGCCGCTGCCCATGAAGGCGCCGTCGTTTTCTCTCGACTATGTGCCCGTCATGCGCAGCCAGCCGCTGCTTCCCGCCCTGCTGTCGGGAAGTGCTGGTGGCACCGGCATGACGACGCCAGGCATGTACAGCAGCCGCGGTGGCAGCGGCACGGCCACGCCGACAGCTGTGTTTTACGATGGATCGATTGACCCTGACGACTATGATGACGATGTAGAGTATGTGGATGACGACGATGACGGTGAAGCCCATGTGGCCATCATTGACGACGAGGGCAACGGCAGCAACAACAGCAACCACTGGGCTGTTCCTGGAAAGGGCGTGCGGTACCAGCAGAGGCTCCAGGGACACCACCACCGGCGCGGCACAAGCACGCCCATACTCATTGCAGGAAATACTCAGCTGGGAGGTGGTCATGTTGGCGGCGACGATACGGTATCTTCATCGCCGTCTATTCTTGGCCATTCCGCCGAGAGCCGCTTCCTTCGCCGCAGCAATCATGCCGTCGTTTCAGCTATTGCGGCGGGCGTTCCTCAGACACTTGCCAATTTGCTGTCCACCTCGCCCAACGACCGCCGCAACGCGTCGCTCCTTCTCATTCCACCCCCTTCTCGTGGCCAGCACTTTTTGCATGCTGGTCCGTCATCGGCCAGCACCTCGCAGCGCCCGTCCCCTCGGGCATCGCCGCAGGCTCGCACCATGTATCTCACACCGAGCTACCTGCAGCGCGTGCGTGAACATCGTGCCATGGGCGTCGGAGTTGGAGCCTCTGCCACAGCACCGTCTTCGCCGAAACGGCCATCGTCCCTTTCGTCATCGCCACAGGACCATCACCAGACAACCCCCATGCGCAAGCGCGCCAGCCCGGCCGAGACCATCTTCAACAACCTGACCTCGGGGCACCTGACCTGGGCCGCCTCGGCACTTTTCGGCGCTGGCGGATCTGGAAGTGGTGGTGGAGGAGGCGGAGGAGGCTCGGGTGCAGCCGGGACCGGGAGCGGTGCTACAAGCGCTGCAGGAAGTGTTCTCGATCATGGTGGCGGCGGCAACGGCAACAGCACTACGGCTGGCAACAGCGGTCGACCCCTGTCCCGACCCCTGCCCATGGGCAAACGGAGCGCAGCACCGTCAACGGGTGCATCGACAGAACCGGGTACGGCAGCCACGTCGTTTTCGGACGAGGGACGTCGTCGCGAGCAGGGCCTCTCGGCCGCTGCCGCCCATGCCGTAGCCCGCGGTATCCGCGCTCACGCCGAAGCCACCACGGCCGCCGATGCCGCTGCTTTGGCCGCTTCAGTCAGCACCGTCAACACCAGTATGGTGGCTGTTGACATTTCTGTGCGCACATTGAACGATGGCCTCTTTGACGACGACGGATGGATGGTGGCCTCCCTGCTGGGTGGTGATAGTCATGGTGACAATGATGACAGAAATCGCAAGCGGGATGAGCTGGTGCGCCGGCGTCAACACCTCTATGCCGAATACCGCTACGCCTACTCTGAGCTGCTGCAGGTCTGGTCTGAACCGCTCGCGCGACTCGAGGTCCTCAAGTTCAATGTCCTCAAGGAGAATGCCCGAAAGGCTGCCCTGCAGAGCGCCAAAGATGCTGCATCCCGGCCTGTCTCGTCGTCGTCGACGCTCAGCAAGAAGGAGAGGCTCGCTGCCGTCCATCAGTCAGGTCGCGGCCTCGATGCCGTCGGTATCTGCCAGTACTGCGAGCTCCAGCTGGAGCCCCTCGAGTACGAGAGAGATGCCCCCGGCACAGGGACCGCTACCATGGGAGCACTGGCCGTCCCTTCGCGGCCGCCAGTCAATCTGTTGCAATCGGGCCCGGCCGGTACGGCGGGCGGTGCTGTTGGTGTCTGCCGTCGGTGCCAGCGCACACAGCTCCAGCTTCGCTGCGTCTACTGCACCGAGCCCGTCGACGCCATCTACGTGCCGTGCTTTGCCTGCGGCTGCGCCAGCCATCCGCGCTGCTTGAGGGAATGGTACGAGGCCGGCGAGCGCTTCTGCTGTGCCGGCGACGAATGCCCGTGCCCGGAAGAGACCATGTCGGGTCGCGTCGAGAGCTGGGAGGCGCTGCAGGCCGGCCTTCTCGGGCTCGCTGCTACTTCTTCCTCGACCGCCGATGCCGAACACGCTGTCGGTGACGATTCGTCCACGGCTGTCGATGGCGCCGAGATGGTCTCATCTCATGCCCACCACAGCACAACACCCCCACAGCCAGGCGCCAAGGGCCTCATTGCCCAGGCCAGACGGTCATCACACTACTCGGCCTCGCTTTCGTCGGCTGCCCTCGTCTCGCCCTACGGCCGGTCGTACCACTATGCCACAACAGATGACGTCGATACCAAGGATCCAGGCAGCAGCATGTTTGCGTCTAGGGTGACGTTATCAGACATGGCGAGCCGGGACAGCCAGGATGGACGTGATGGACGTGGTGGACGAAGTGGCCGTGCGTCGTTTACCTCGGGCGGATACGCAGACGGTCTTGCCGGGCAGGCGGGGCTTGGACCAGGTCGGCGGGCTACAAGCAGCGTGGGAAGCCCCAGCAGCAGTATAGGAAGCGGTTCTGGTGCACCCAGCACTGTGAGCACTGGCTTCTTTGACGGTCAACGCCGACCCAAACCAGCTGCGATCGGCCTGCGCCAGCAGCTCCAGCAGCAGCAAGCCAACCAGCAGCTCCAGTCAGGCCTCCCGCAAGCCATTGCTGATCTGCGCCAGCCGAGGCGTGTGCGAAGCCAAGAGCAGCAGAGATCATCAGAATCGTCATCGGCGTCAGCCAGCGACAAGCCCGGCTCGGCGGCCGGCAGCCACTTGTCAGCAGCGCGCATGAGCCTCTCCAGCCGGCTGCTGCGCGGCTCAGCTCTGCGGCGCCAGACAACAGCGAGCAGCCAGTCAAACAACGACGATGACAGCGGAGGATCAGCTCAAAGCAGTCTACGCGGAGGAAGTCACACAGACGGAACGACAAGTCAGCCATAAGGATAAAATCTAGACAAGATACCCCCATACGATGAAATCAAAGAGCGAAATGTTCACCTATGCGGTTGTTCAAAATAATTGACACATGACTTTTTGGATTGGGCACCTACAGCCCTTTTTCGTGACCACTATTTATCCGGTAGGTACCTGGTATGATCAAAAGCGAAATATTGCTTATGTAACTCCGATCGATTGATCGGGTAGTCACGTGGTGATAAAGAATAAAAATCTCTAGCCCCCGCCGCCAGCTCCCCGCAGATAACGTCTGCCTATACGCACTTTCTTATGGTGTATTTTCGTGCGATTTTAGTATGTTCATTGCCGGTGCCAATAGCTGACCCACATTTGAACGGCAGAATTATTTGGTGCCTTCCACTTTTTTTTTCTCAAACCAACAGACATCGTCTCTCGCCGACTTTTCGACACCTTCATCCTCCCACCCTCGACATCAGGTTTTTTTCGGTATCAACTTCAATCCAGCCGCCAAGATGAGAACCCAGTGGAAAGATATCCCGCCGGTGCCGAACCAGACGGAGTTTGTCGACATCATCCTGTCGTCAACGCAGCGCCGTCTGCCGACGCAGATTCGTGCCGGCTTCAAGATCTCGCGCATTCGTGCCTTTTACACGCGCAAGGTCAAGTTCACGGCCGAGGCGTTCTCTGAGAAGCTGACGGACATCGTGTCGTCGTTCCCCCGTCTTGCCGACCTCCACCCTTTCCGTATGTTTCTCACATCTTCCTCACATCTTCCCTCACATCTTCCCTTACATATTCTATCCTATATATTCCATCCTATATTCTATCCTATATTCTATCCCATATTCCACCCTATATTCCATTACATATTCCATCACATATCTAACTTTTTTATGCAGACAGCAGTCTCTTCAACGTGCTGTACGATGCCGACCACTACAAGATTGCCCTGTCGCATCTTTCGGGCGCCAAGAACACGATCGAGACGATTGCCCGCGACTACGTCCGTCTGCTCAAGTACTCGCAGTCGCTCTACCAGGCCAAAACGCTGAAGCGCGCTGGTCTCGGCCGCATGTCCAACGTCATGCGCCGTCTCAAGGACCCTCTGGCCTACCTCGAGGAGATCCGCCAGCACATTGGCCGTCTTCCGTCGATCGACCCGACCACGCGCACGCTGCTCGTGTTCGGTCTGCCCAACACGGGCAAGTCCAGCTTTGTCCGCAGCATCAGCCGCACCGACACGCCCGTGGATTCGTATGCCTTCACGACCAAGAGTCTGTTCTGTGGTCACTATGACTACGACTACCTGCGCTTCCAGGTCATCGACACGCCTGGTGTTGTCGACAAGCCGATCGACGAGATGACCACCATTGAGATGCAGTCCATCTCGGCGCTGGCCCACCTCAACTGCGCCGTCCTCTTCTTCCTGGACCCTTCGGAGAACTGCGGCTTCCCTCTCGAGGCCCAGGTCGCACTGTTCAAGAGCCTGGCCCCCATCTTTGAAAAGCGGGCTGTCTACCTGGTCAGCAACAAGTCGGACCTGCAGCGCCTTGACGACCTCGAGCCCGAGAAGCGCGCGCTCGTCGACGATCTTGTTCAGTCGTCCAACGTCGTTGAGGTCCTTGAGGCCTCCTGCCAGACGGGCGAGGGTGTCCAAAAGGTCAAGAACGTTGCCTCCGAGCGTCTGATTGCCGACCGTGTGGCCAAGAAGATGACGGCTGTGGCCGCCAGCGGCGACAAGAAGGGTACGCGCGGTGACTCGGTCCTTCGCCGCATCCACGTGGCGATGCCCAAGGACGAGAACGGCAACCCGATTGAGCTGCCGCCTGTCCGTGTGCCTGAGGCCGTCCGGCGCATGCGTGAGCGCCGTCGCCTCGAGGGCGAGAACGCGGCCAAGACCATGTCGCGCGAGCTGATTCTGCAGGAGCAGAACGGCGGTGCTGGCGTCTACAACTTTGACGCCAAGCGCGACTATGTTGGCATCAACCCCGAGCACCAGCACGACGTCATGCCCGAGATCAAGGACGGCAAGAACTTTGCCGACTTTTACCACCCGGACATCATTGCCAACCTCGCCAAGCTCGAGAAGGAGGAGCAGGAGCGCATCGACGCCGGCTTTTACGACTCGGAGGACGAGGACCTGCCCAGCGACGCCGACGAGATCCTCGCCCAGGCCGACATCATCCGTAGCAAGCTCAAGGAGATCCGCGCCAATGCTGCCCTCCGCAAGCAGTCGCTCAAGAACAGCGCCCCCATCCCTCGCTCGGCTCTGTCGCGTGCTGCTGACCGCAAGAACGTCAAGCGTGCTCAGCGTGATGCCATGGGCAGCGATGATGACGATGACAACAGCGACGAGGACATGATGGACCTCGACGAGGACAATGACAAGAGCCTGGCCAAGATGAAGCAGGATATCCAGTCCGCCCGCCTCAAGAAGATCGGCCAGAAGAAGATGAACCGCCACGCCCGGCAAGGCGAGGCTGATCGCCATATCGCGCCCTCCCTCACCAAGCACCTGGTGGTTGGCAAGCGCGGCATCGGCAAGACCAACCGCCGTTAGAGAACGGGAAGAAAAGGAAAGAAGTAAAAGGCTTCTTGGCCCGTGCAAGCGTTTTCTTTTTTTGTTGGATTTCTGTGCTTTGCTTCTTTCCAAATTTCTTTTTTATGCGGTTTACGACTCTTGGCGCAGGGCGTTTATGTGCACTCGTTGTGCTTTTTGTTTTTAGTATTCTTCGATTTTTATTTTCTCCTTTTTTTGTGCTTCGTTTTGCTCCCAAAAGTATTTTTATATCCTTCGTTTAGAATTGCCTATGAGGTAGTATGGAATCAATAGGATTTACCCGGTCTATTCATAAGAATACTCATAGGAAAGAGCTGTGATGTGGCTGCTTATGTACCATGCTCGGATATTATTTTTTTTTTGAAACGTTTGGCTAATGGGATATTACCACATTTGCCTTTCGTCAAACAACCACCACATCAAATAGTTGGTCAAGACAATTGTCGTGGAGTACACTCCGGTAGCTTTTGAAGAAGATGTGCAGCTAGGCTCACCCGGAAGGGATAGGATCGCCGTGTCAAGAGTACGGAGTGGCTAATCCCTTGCCGCCCGGCAAGGGCGATGCAGACATCCCTCGCCAAAGATGCTGTTGGCATTACACTGGTATGCAGGAAAGGGAAGGCTATCCGAAGAACATGGCGTTGCCTACATTTTGAAAGCTGGCAAGAATCCTGAAACAGGCACCGCGCGTTGTAGGGCTTCCATGCTTTCCTTGACCAGTGCCTCTCAGAACCTGGTTGAAGGGGTAAAAGCCGGAGCGTGATTCATCACAGCAGGGCATAAGACAGCATTTCACATCTGTAACCATGCATCACAAGAATGGCCTGCCATCTTACTGTGTGTTACTCCAAGCGCGTGAAGCATGTTGAGCGCGTGAGAATCTTACACGCGTCTCCAGGAATGGAATATGCCACACCACATCTACTCCATGCCTGTACTTTTATGTGTAAAAGTTGGGTTTCGTGTGCGACCTGAAAAAAATACTGCGTAGGTACTGTTGTACGGCGTGTGAAGAGCACGCATGCAAGTCGTCTTGGCAGTCACTGTTTGGGTGCTGTCATGTTCCCCGAACACGAGATATTCATCTCTTTTTCCCTCGATATGTATCTTTTTTACAAGGATCTCTTCTTACATTTCCCATATATACGGAGCACTTTGTCCACTTGTTTCATTGCACACCGACAAGTCGGGCGACGGTGCTTGCCATGTCCGTGACATGTTTGCTCGTGTTCGGTCAATTCTGTAGAGATCAAAACTAGGTGTCAAAGGTTTCGGGTTCCAGTTTCTGATTTTGCATTTTGATTTTTTTAGGCGCCTTTCACAAAGACCTTTGCGGTGGCGACGTCAATGTCTCACACGAGTGATCCGCAACCCAGGAAGGAGGGGACAAAGGAGGAAAAAGCCGTGGGCGGGAAGTTTAGTGGGGCTCGACCTTGTTTGGACCGTCGTAGCTCCTCTGTGGGCGCGAGTTCTATTCTTGCAGCGTTCGCCTTTTGCAGCAAAAAAAAAAAGTCCCCAAGCTCATGCCACCATGGAAAAACATTCCAGACGCGAAACATATGCGACCGAAATTCTTTTACTCTTACAAAATAAAACTCCTTTTTATTTGCGGGAGACAAAAGGACGGTACGCAGAAAAAGCTTGCCCGAAAATAGTACTATGGATGTTGGCCATACGAATATTTTACGACTGTTGCGCGTGTAAGACGGACGGAAGAAGAAAATCATGGTGGACCTTTGGGAAAAAGTACCCAGCCCCCCGCTTGAGCATGTATCCACAGGTACCCAGCCATACTATTTTATGCTGGAGATACCTGGCAACATCCATGCCCTGACAAGCTCGGCCTCCGGGCGTTTTTTGCAGCGAAACAAATGCGGGTTTTGGCTCTATTGGCTCTGCGGCCCCGTCCTTTTGTCCTCCCTTCTTTTCCATCCAACACGTCCTTTTTGAAATGACGAGGGCTGTCTGGAATTGTTGGAGTTCTCGTATTCATGAGCGCTAGACTGTTTTTCTATTCATTTTTCTCGGCGTGTCACTTTGTACGGAGTTCGGGCCGCAAGTCAAGGCGAAGCTTGTTCTCGCTGCTCCTGTGCTGGGGAGACTGAACACACCTTCGACCAAGCGACTGGTTGTTTCTGGTTGTCTAGGCTGTTCTGGTTGCTCTGCTTTTATGCTTGTGTGCATTTGTGCACTTGTGCTCCCATCTGACGCAATGCATTTTTAGTAGACTGCCCTCTCGACCGCGTGCTTTGCGCCTTCCCAAACAGATAATGTCACGCACCTATATCACCGCTTCTTCCTCCACCCCGTCGTTCCCCGCTTTCAAAAGAAGCTCCCAGCTTTGCCGAGCCAGCAACGTCGTACTCACTCTTGTCGGTCGCTCTTTCCCTCCTTCCCTCCTTCCCTCCTTCCCTCTCGCCGTGCCCTGTGCCGGCGGCCGAGGGAGGAAAGAGCAGCCCTGCCTTCTCCATAAAATATCTCTCAGCATTCCCGTATTCTGCGCGTGGCCCGGTCCACATTTCGCCGTATCTGGTGCACCCCATTCCCTCCCAGTGTTCAAGTTTGGCAGTGCGCGCACGATGCAAAAGTGATACCTCGACACATGTAAGATTTGTATCTCACAGGTGTGCCAATAAAGAATAGGTACATGCATCTCACAACCTGCTGTACATCCAACCCGTGGGCAGCACAAGTCCCAGCCAGTCACCACACAAAATATGGAACTCGCAAAGGCTCGCTCACGCGAGTACCCACGTACCTATCTTACGATGTACAAAGCTTCCTTCATCAGGAAAGAGCAAGATGCAAGTACCGCCCCAACAATGCCAGTGACGTTTACTAAGACCATGTGCACTTTTCTCTTTGGACTCCCGCCGCGCGTTCTGTTCCTGCCCGTTCCTGCCCATTTTGTTAGTTTTCGTTCCTGCCGTCGTTTTTTAAGGGTACTACCATTTTGTATTTATCTTTGCGACCTTGCCTCTTTGCCTCCCCCATCCCCACGCGAGTCTCGCGACCCTTTCATTTTTTTTCACTCTCTCTGTTGTGCATCGTGGGAATTACGCATCTATATACTCGGTCCCCGCCCTGTTTGCTGCCGCCGTCCGGGCCCCCCTGCTCACCCGGCCCTCTCGGTTTATTTTTTTTTTCAATCCCCTGCACATTCGCTTTCAACTCCTGCGGGCTTTGCGGCACCTGCGGCTCATTCCCGAATTCTGACGTATGGCGGAATAAACAGTTTTCATTATCGACACGCTCGCTTTTCTAGTTATTGTCTCCGCACAATCTGTCGGGTAACTACTGCATTCATTATCCCAGCATTGTGTCCTGCAGCCTCATATCTCGACAGTCTCTCGACAGCCTCTTGACAACATCACTTCACAATATGCTGCCCACATTTGGCAGGGCGTCGCGGCCTGGCCGCGCTGGCCGTTCGTCCAAATCGAACTCACTCTCGCTTTCCGGCGCCATCGTCTCGTCTCTCATTGCATTTGCGCCTTTTGCGTCCGGCTACAAACTCGATCTTGATTCTGAGGGTAAGCCGACATTCTACCAGATTTACCATATCTCATCCCCAGAATCCCACTGGAATATCCTTGTCTGGCGCTGTGTTACACGACATGCAAGACGCCTTCTCTTTAATTTATTATTTTTATACGGCGCATAGCTAACAAATCACCTACCCCAGATTCCATCAAGAGCGTTGCCGCTTCAATGACCAAAAACATGCTTTCCTTCTACCAGGGCAATCAACCCGGCCAGGTTCCCGGCCTGCTGCCCAACCCCTACTTTTGGTGGGAGGGCGGTGCCATGATGGGCTCACTCGTCGACTACTGGTACTACACCGGCGACGACCAGTTCAACGACCTCGCATCTCAAGGTCTTCTCTTCCAGGTCGGTCCCAACAACGACTACATGCCGCCCAACCAGACGCTCACTGAGGGCAACGATGACCAGGGCTTTTGGGGCATGGCTGCCATGACGGCTGCGGAGTACAAGTTCCCTGATCCGCCCAAGGACCAGCCGCAATGGCTGGCTCTTGCCCAGGCCGTCTTCAACACTCAGGCTGCGCGCTGGGAAACAGCCGACTGCAACGGCGGCCTGCGATGGCAAATCTTTACGTGGAACAATGGCTACGACTACAAAAACTCGATTTCGCAGGCATGCTTCTTCAACATTGCGGCGCGCTTGTATCTCTACACCGGAAACAAGACCTACGGCGAGTGGGCCGACAAGACATGGAACTGGATGAACGAGATCAAGTTCATGGACGAAAACTACTATATTTACGACGGTTCACACATCGAGTCAAAGTGCGCAGATATCACGCCGTACCAGTGGTCTTACAATGCCGGTGCCTTTTTGCTCGGCGCGGCCGCCATGTACAAATACAGCAACATCACAAACGACAACGCCAATGCGGACAAGTGGAAGAAGCACGTCGACGGCCTGCTCAAGGGCATCCAGATCTTTTTCCCCAAGGGCAGTGGTGGAATCATGACCGAGGTGGCCTGCGAGACGGTCAAGCTCTGCGATCTTGACCAGCAATCTTTCAAGGCCTATCTCAGCCGCTGGATGGCTGCCACGACCAAGTGGGCGCCGTGGACAGAGGACACGATTCTGCCTCTGCTCAGGACGTCTGCTACTGCAGCAGCAGCGCAGTGCACGGGTGGCGACAATGGCCAGCTATGTGGCCTGGTCTGGTCCAACAACGGCAAGTGGGACGGCAGCTCGGGCATTGGCCAGCAGATGGCGGCGATGGAAGTTGTTTTGTCAACTTTGATCAAGAAGGTTACGGAACCTGTCACGAACTCGACGGGTGGCACTTCCAAGGGCGACCCCAACGCTGGCGCAACGGATGTTGGCCGCAACGGTCCGCTGACGCCCGATGAGATATGGGGTAGCATCTCAAAGGCTGACCGTGTGGGCGCCGGCATCCTCACAGCCGTTATTGCCATTGCAGTGATTTTGGGTGTCGCCTATATGCTGTTGGACGAGAACTCGGACTCGTCAGCCAAAGACCGCTTTACCGGTCTTGTCTCTACCGTGGGCAAGAGCGGAAAGAAGTTTAGCAACCACGGCTCGTCGACGGGCAGCGGTAGTGCTAGTGTCATCGGTGCTGCCGGCGTCATATCTGAGAAGGGAACCGATCGTCAGTCCCCTCGCAACTCGCTCCGTGCTGATCCGGCCAATGACTTCCTCGCTACACACGAGAGTACCGGCATGATGCAGACGGATCCGGAGCTGGGCCTCGGTAACGAGACTGCCCGCTCCTTCTTTTCACCGGCACACTTCCGCAACCGGGGTGAGAGCTCCGCCGCTAAGGCTCGGCAGACTCTTCATCGCCCACAGCTGTCCGAGGCCGGCTCGTCGGTGATCCAGTACCCTCCGCGAGCAGCGACAACGGATGCAGCAGCAGCATCTACACCGAGTGTTGCCGCCTCTTCTTCCGCCAACGTGGACGAGGAGAAGCGACAGAGCATTGTGCGGCAAAAGGCGGCGCCATAGAAATGATGATGCAACCTAACTGAACCGAAAAACAGCATAAAACGAGAGGCTTTCTCGTTTACACATTGGACACTGGCGTTTTGCGTTTCGATTTGTCTTTTTTGGCTTTTTTTGAGGGTTTGTTTTTTTCTTGTTTTGATTTTGCATTTGGGGGGCGCATTCATTTTGCCCAGACGTTTGTCCACCTTGGGTGATTCACGATATCAGCTTTTTTGTTGTCTTCTGCATTTTGCATTTACAGCTCCGTTTGGAGACGGGACCATCAGAAGGCCCAGACATGGCACGAAGAATGACAACTGCATGAAAAGGAGGGCGCATGGGTACAACATTCATTACAGGAAAATATCATGGACAGACGTCTACATGCACACGACCATTGGGTAAACAATACAACTCATTACTCGGCGTACAATCATACAGACATGGCCACTGTGGGAAGGTGTTATGACGGTCTTCAATGGACGGGAGATCCTGACTTCGTGGCACATATGTGACTATTCATTGAACTGAATTATCAAGGAAGCGCTGTCGAGATGGTGAATCACACGTTGTTGTGGATCGACGTCAGGCACTGCGTCACGACTTGCACATTCACTCAGACGACCATTCACTCGTCCAACATCTCATCGTGACAACGTCGTCAGCCGCCAGAATCTTATATAAAAGACGACCTTCCTTCTTCATTTTTGTCGGATTATTCTATCTCTCTCATCATCAGAACAAAACAAATCATCTACACACAACTACTACAACGACAACACAACCAAACTACAAATACAATTCGTCTCCAACAACCATCAACAATCTAGATGTCTACTCCAATCTCTCCCAAGGACGCCTCCCGCATCCAGTCCTCTGCGGTATGTCATTGGTCATCGATCACCGATCAGACTGTATGCACCTGGAACCATACTAACTCGCCATCCTCCCTCCTCCAGGACAAGAACCCTGCTGGCGATACGGCCACCAGCGGCTTCAAGGAGCGCGCTCAGTCGGCTGCTGCTGCCACGACGCCTACCAAGGAAAACCAGCCCCCTGCTTCCCCTGCGGCCAAGGCCAAGGACTCGCAGCCCCCAGCCTCCCCTGCGGCTAAGAAGTCGGCCTGAACTATGAGCAGCCACATGGCCTAGAGCAGCGACATTCAACCGACGAGGATGGACGAATCGTCTCAGGCTGGCCCAAAAAGAAAACGTTCGGATATGGAATGATGGAGGATCAATAAAGGAAACGGATATGAAGATCAAGGAATAGGAAGGAGAATATCATGGACAAAGCGTAACAAAGTACTGAATACAATAATCATTCGATACGGATAATGATACGACAAAACGATGTTGATCCTATACAGGACACGAGACACGAGACATCCTGCGAATGAAACTGTTATGGTCCAAAATAAATGCCTGCCCCATCCCGTCGGGATCGGTCAATATCTTCCGTAGGCGAAATGCCCCCGTCGGTTGGACCAACCTTAAATTTGACCGACGCAAACCTAAGCCTAAACTTTCCAACGCCCTTTTTTTTTTGGTGCTGGATGTATGAGAGCTCTCCGCGTTCCTCTCCAGGATCTATCCGTAAAAAATAAATGTGTATTTTACATACTTGACATATAGCCGGAGAATATTCCGGAGCGGTGTTTATCTCTGCTGTCAAGAGTCCGGTGGTGAAAGTTTAAAATGCCGAAACGTGAAAAAAGCTTGAAACGCTCGAAATGCTTGAAACTGTGCTTCACTTTGTCGCGACCAAACTCCCATGCCCCTTTTGCGCTTCCTGTGCTTTTTATACTTTTTATGCATAATTTTCCCCCTTTGATGTGACAGCCTATTCTGTGTACTGTTTTACTTTATCCATTTGCATAAAATCTTTCTGCGCGAAAAGCTCGGAGGCTGTGCGGACCCGTACGGACACGGGGCGACGGGCAACTTAGCGGGCCCGAGAATGCACCACTTCAGGGGGGGATGGCAGGCACTGATTTCCCGCTGCAGGGAATGCCACAGCGCACAACATTGTATCTTACACTTTCCTGAAAACCCCATGTTTTTGATCACCGGTTCATTATACTAGTTTTGCATGATGTGCAGTGTCGATTCTTTTTTTCTTTACTTTTTTTTTTCTTTTCGTGCTCCACGGAAATACACAAATTGTTCATCCGTTTAGGCATCTGCCAGGCCATGGGCCTATGAAACTTTGAAACGGTCGGATATACATTACACCCACACGACCTGCTGCACGATAGATACATGTTGCCCACTCGTAATACAACTCGTACTATATTACCAAAAATGTCCGTTCCAGTCTCGATGTAGCAAAGGCACCGGTGCCGGCTCGGCATGGCTCACATCCGTTTGGCTCTAATCAGGAGCAGTGGCTTCCCTGATGCAGTGTCCAGTGCTACACCACCTAATCTGCTAAAAAAAAACTTGCCCTATGCTGCACCAATACCAATGCATGTTTTAACGAGTACTTATGTGAGAACCCCGGCGGCCGATGGTCATGGCTGGTGATCACAGCTCACGGTCAATCCTTCAGCGGTGTCTGGAGAGTGTCAAACTTGGACAAGGCCCAAAAATTCCTCCTTTGTGCTCTTCCTTGCCCAATCCGTTCTGCGGTAGAAAACCAGCGGGCTGACATGTTGGTCCGTTTTCCGGCGGGACATTCCTTTAAAAAAAGAAACGCTTGGGTAAGATAATAAGATAACGTTGTACGGACGTAAGATACAGGTAAGACGGAGCCCATCGAATCGTCAAATAATTAACCCTGACCGTTAGGGCCTCCTTCACGAGGCTGAGTTTCGCAGAGAGTCCTGGCGAGGGGACGAACCTGAGAGGAGGAGGAGAGCTGAAGCAGGAAGCAGAAAGGGGATCTGATGAGCTGACGTGGGACAGCGTTATGGCGTCCGATGCCGCTTAGAACTCTTCCACGCGCTTTTTTTTTTTTGTTCTCTTTTCGTGACAGAGGGGGACATCAGGCATGTGACATGGGGAAAGAGGGGAAGGGGTGTGTTGCCAATGTCGTAAGCTCGCGGCAACTTGCCCTGTGAGCATATATCATCATTGCACCGTGTCTCCATTGAACATGGAGCTGCGATGGGACTACTCCGTACGGCGGATGGTAACCAGCGCGTGTAAAGTACCACTTTAAAAAACGCCGTCTTAGGTTGTTTCATTGTCAAATCTTTGCATCTCTCTTTCAATGTATACTCGTAAACTCATGTCTCGCTCTCTCTTTTTTCGCTTTTCCCCTTTATTTCATTTCTTTGGCTCTTTTGTCTCTTTTGCCTCTTTTGGCTCTTTTTGCTGCTGCATATTTCCTCTATTTGTTTTCGCAGATAGGTCCAGCCATTTATGAAAGGCCGGCGCCCGTAATGCCTTAACTCCGTCTCCGGTCCGCACAGTCATCGTAATCGGTACGAGTACGACTGTGCTCCGCGCAACTGGACCAGGGCCAATCCCACAAAATCAAAAAAAAGCAAAAAAAATCACACAATACTCGTAGGCACGAAGTAAGTACAGAGTACGTATAGAGTAAGATATGCCCCGAGTACGGGAGTACATTTGCCCTGCAGGCAGTGAGTAAGATGGAAACCGCATGACGAGATCATCCCGCATTTTACCTACGTACGGAGAGTACTCCGTGGTATGTAGGTAGGCCACGTCTGGTGGTGCCAGCAATTCTGCACGTCGGAGGACTGCATGCCATAATCCTTAATTCCATAATCCAACTGACTCTCCATGGCCCTTTAGCCCGCCGCCCCATGATTCAAAATGATTCAAAGCCCGTGGACTACCACCTATCTCGTAATCAAGATGATACTTTGTTCGCTTGTTAAGTTTTTCTTTCTTTTCTTTTCTTCTCTTTTCTTTTTGGTCATTGGTTACTTTCTTTTCACAGTCGCATTGGGCCATCGTAAAAACGGTCACCAAGAGCCGGCCGCACGCCCACTTTTTATTTTCCACATTAGGTTATTTTTTTGCTGGTCACCCCCCATTCTTTTACCCATTCTTTCTGTCCAGGTACCGAGTAGGTCTCAAGGAGTTCGGAGTTTGTATTTGAAATCGACGGTGCGGAATGCAGACTGCGGGTTTGCGGACAATATGCGGACAATCTGCGGACACCTGCTTTGTCACTCAAAACTCCTATTTTTTTGCGCCGAAAGCCAGGGCGAAGAATGGCCGACCGTTTTGAAAGGACAGGGGGTCTTGTAAAATGGAAGCTCAAAAGGTCAAATGTGTAGAAGTCAAAAGGCCGCAGAACAGGTTAAAATGTACAGCAGACGCCCAGATGTGCCTGGACGCTCTAGAATACCTAGAATGTCTAGAATTCTTACAAAGTATGTTCCTAGAGGATGCCCCAGAGGATGCCTAGAGGATGCCCAGACGCCCTAGGCGCCCAAAGACAAGACGTTTCGCCTATTATGCCCCAGACTAGGTCATGCCCAAAAAAAGAAAAGGAAACGCCCGATGCTCTTTGCATCGATCCCCAGTCGGCGAGCACCACGTAAGCTGCAGGCATACGGAGTAACTTTGGTCTCCGTTTTCTTTTGTTCTTTTTGAAAGTCTTTCTTTTTTTGCATGATCGTGTGTTGTGTATTATCATTGACAAGGAAAAAAAAAGTACCGCTGTGCAAGAAAGAATACTAAACAAGGGTCTATCCGTGTAACGGTATTTTTGAAAATGAAATGAAGAAATAAAAAACGCCTAGCAAAAGACATCCTCGTAGCCGCCATCAAAAATCATGGGATCGCTTGCGCGCAGCATAACATCTCTGTTCTCGGCCGACAGCATGTGAGGCTTGACGACGCCGAAATTGGCCTCGAGAAGTCCCTGGCGGAGCATCTCCTCCGTGTAGAGCTGGGCGCTGTTGACGCCCATCGCGTCCATCGCGTCCATGGCCTCCATGCTGCCCAAAGGACCCTGGCCCATCACACCACCGGCCATCATGGGCAGCGATGCCGCCAATGGCGAGCTCTTGTAGTTGTGAGCGGCCGACATCTGGCGCAGTTGGGCAAAGCGTTGTGACTGCTGGGCTTGTTGCTGTTGAGCCTGCTGAGATGGCTGTTGTTGTCGCTGCTGGGCCCGCTGTTGTTGTTGTTGCTGTTGCTGCTGATGTTGTTGCTGCTGCTGCTGCATCTGCATTTGCAAAAGGTGCTGCTGTGGTTGCATGTCGACACCGCTCTGCTGGGCCATCCAGTTGGCATACTGCGTTGTTGCCGATGTGCTCGTGGTCATGGTCGTTGGCGAGGGGGCATTGGTGACAAACTCGGGCTGCTCGAAATCATTAAAGTTCAAGCTCTGAGGCGACATGGTGCCGCTGTGAACGCTGTGGACGCTGCTGCCACTGCCACCGTTGCCATGGCCAAAGACGCTCTTGCGGTAGTCGCCCATATCCGAGAGCGAGTCAAACTCTTCCGAGCTGGCCCGGTCAAACTGGCCGTCGGTGCCAAAGTCGATGCTGCTCGGGAGGACCATGGAAGACGAAGGCACGACAGCAGAGGCGGGAACGGCTGCAGGGGCGGCGGGGTTGGCTGAGACGGGGGCGGAGGAGATGGGCGTCGAGGTGCTGGGCACGGTGGCTGTCGTGGCGGCCGTCGTGGCTACCGCAGCCTGTGCGGCCTCGGCCTCGCGCTTCTTCTGGCTCTCCTCGAGCTGCACTGCCAGATCGGCCAGGTCGTGCTCGTTCTCGGGGAAGACAGAGGCGCCCATGGGCAGGTCCGGGTCGTTGTTGGGCCGGATGCAGCCCAGCTTGGAGGCAATGCTGTGGATGACGGGCTGGCCGCGCTCATTGAGCTCGGGCTCGCCCAGCTCCCAGCCCTGGCCCGACCGCAGCATCGCGTACAGCTTGTGCACCGTGGCCACGAGCGCAAACTGCGTGTTCTCGAGCACCTCGGCGTAGCCCTTGGGCAGCTGCTTGTACTCGGTCTTTTTACGCGTGCCCGCGGTGCACACAAGGCCGTCGTCCTTGCACCGCTTGCACGGGAACTCGCCGTCGCATTTTGTCTTCTTCATACGACACCGCTCACACGCCTTCCAGACCCGCTTATGGCGGCCATCGTCTGGGCTGTGGGCTGTGTGCGAGTGGCTGTGGGCTGAGGCATGCGAGTTGCTGCTGTGTGTGGCGTGTGTGGAATGTGTCTGCAATGGAGGCCCTGACCGCTTCGAGGCGCGGTGGCTGTTGTGGTGGTGAGGATGCGATATCGGGCCATTGGTCTGGCCGCCAGTGTTGTGGTTGCCGCTGCCGTTTCCGCTCTTGGCTGAGCGTGATGCTGCTGACGACGAGGCTGTCGAAGAGGTGGATGACGTGGGGGAAAGAAGTGACGGCGGCGAAGACGGGCTTGCTGCTAGTTTTTGTTGTTGCTGCTGTTGCTGCTCCATCTTGATGGCTTGGTCGTCAAAAGGTGGTGTTGGTAATCCGCCGTCCATGTTCATATATTTATAAAAAAAAAGGTTGAAGTGGTGGAAGAGGTCAAAATGGGAAACAGCCCAGGGCGGGAGAGAGAGAGACTACGAAGGCCCAGCTGTTACTTGTAACATGGGGGGTGCGTAAGACAAGGCAGTGCAAGACGGTTTTTTTCAAAGCTGCAAGGTGAACGGTTTATCCGAGGGCTGGTGATAGACAAACGTAACAACGCGTGGATGACGTTTGGCGATGTTGGTGTGGCACAGTCGTGATGTGGTTTATGTTTTCTGACCGGTGTATGTAAAACAAGTGATATTCATAAGAGTGAAGAAGAAAAGAAAGAGGCAGGGCAAGAAAGAGACTGGCGCGGCAGAAGAGACAGAACGGGGCGACGCAGGAAATATAAATAAAGTAGGAAGGAATAAGGTATAAGAGCAAAATGGGCTTTAAAAAGAGGACCAGGCACGAGTACGAGTAGGTAGGCAAAGACTCGCGCCCGGCGAGGAGGACGGACGTCACTGTTTCGAGGCATGGTACATTGGTACAAAAGGTACAAACACGAATACAAAATACAAAATACAGGTACAAGGTACAAGGTACACTAACGTGCAGACTGCACGGAGGTAAGAGAGGTACGGAGCAACGGTAAAAGAAAAAGTGTGTCGTATACGTATATACATGTAGAGCAAGGCCACCGGAGACAAATCCATCGGAGCGGTAAAAGAGCCCGGCGCCTGAAAATGGTCGCAAAATGCAATGGGTAAGATTGTGTAAGATACCTGGAAAGGGGATCGTCCACGGAAACTTACACGCCCCCTGGGCAGACCCCACTTAGAGCGCTAACGTTTCTTACCTGAAAATGGATTGATCAGTTCGAAACGGCCACAAAGAAAACGGAAGCCATTCAAACGGAGACACGGCAAACGGCAAAAAACGGCAGGCCAAACACGGGCAAGTGTACAATGAACATTGCGCTCTGCATGACTCGCGTCGGTGGACAAGATGCCCGACACGGAGCATAGAGTCTCCGAGAACGACACAAACGAGACCATGCACTGGAATAGGAAAAAGCACTCGTCGAGCCGCAAACTCGAAAAAGACAGTACGTCGCACACAACCAAGCACGAGTGCCCGATCTCCTCAAAACGAGGCGTTTTTTTTTTCTTTTTCTGATCATGACTGCGCATCGGAGACGCATCGCTCTTTTTACATCCCGGCCGTCTTTCAATCGCTTATTTTTGTCAATTTTGTTTTGTGTCTGGATTTGTTTACGGTATATCTACTCCGTATGGTATATCGTACAGATTGACCGTATCTTGGATCTGGTACCAAGTAATGGGATTTTCCTCTTTCTCAGCAAAAATGCAACGGCCATTACTAATTCTCCATTCATCGATCCTCTGCTACTCCACCGCCGAGGCGACTATCACTCTCTGGGCCTCTTGTTCTTTCTCTTTTTGATTTTTTTTCTTTCTTTTTTTGGAGTTCAGTTTGGAGTTATGTCTGCAGGTCTCGACCATGCGTAACATTTTTTTTGCCTTACCCCGAGCGTTGAAAATATTGCAAGATACATGAAAGAACGTGCCCGACGTATCGTTATACTTTTCATGCGGTACAGAGTATGCAAGCATGACTGTTGACTGTTATTCCTGACGCATCGGCACGGCAAACTGGCACGCGAATGGCACGCGAATGACTCCGTACATGGTACACAGATGTGGCTCGTACGTGAATTATGGTACACTACGAACTTTATTTTTTTTTTCTTTTTGTGTGTGTGTGCGCGCGTGTGCGTGTTTGTGTTATCGCAAGTTACATCCTTTCCTAGTCACCGTCAAGACCAACATGACGCCAGCAGAGCCAACATAACCACTATGATCAGTCTCTTTACATGAAAAGAGAAGAAGAAAAAGAAAAGGTAAGAAAGGAAATAAACGGAAAAAGAAAAAAGAACGACACGAAATACGACGCATATGTCGTACTTGTAGGCATATACGCAAAGCGCAGAGATAAATGGTACAAAACGAAGAGAAAAGGTACCGGCAAGTGTTAGATTGACATCCTATTTGGGGTACTTGCTGCCCTCTGTCTCGGTATCTGTACGAGCTCTGCCCCAAAGCACAATTCGGTTTTTTTTTTTTTTTTTTTTTTTCGGGCAGACAACAATGACGGATCGTGGCTTAAAATGAGCGACAGTATTTTATGATTGACAGGCATTCTCAGATCAAATACAGCCAGCCACCAACAATGCCGGGACCTGCATTCACCGTATGCATTTGCGGTCCCGAAACTACATAGAAACACCTTGGGAGTCATGAAAATATCACGCAAAAAAATGTGGCACACTAATACGAAAAAAACAATCAAAGGGAAAACTCAGACAACCTAGCAGGGGGGGAAGAAGGAGCAAGGGAGGTTGGAGGCTCTGCCAAGTCCGTAAAAAATTTTGACAATGGCTCGCTTGCTTTCAGGGTCGGACTAGAACGGCCGATTGGCCGTTTTAAAAAAAGGGAAGATTAAAAATTGAAAAGCGTTACGCTCCGCACAGATTTCAATAGCAAGATGGCAGACGCCGAATTGCAGATGCAGATGCAGATGCGGAAGGCTCCATACGACGTAAACGCAGACACATTCGGAGTAAGGTAGCTTAATTACCCTTGTCGACCATGACATCATGAGTGAATCTCCCCCACCATGCAACAGAGGATGAGTAGACACACATTTTTACAAAACGACCTACAATGTGTGTGGTGGTTGCACGTTGCACGTCACCGAATACATTTGATCCATTTTTGATACATTAGAAATACCGTGCCACCTGCGGAGTAGGTGGGTGTGCCTTAGAGGTACACATGGATGGCAAGAGAAAGAAAAAAAGAAAAAAAAAAGTATAGAGCTGCATCAACGAGCAGCACGAAAAAGATGAACGTATCAGATGGCCACAATTCCTACAATTTCAATAAGCAACCGAGCACGTACCAGATAAGCAACAAACGGTAGCATCCATCCAGACAAGCCTGAGCAATGGATAGGTGTTGTCGGGCACCTCCCGCCATCCATGAACCATGAACCTGCATGTCATCATTTCGTATCTCGTTTATTTGTTTATTCGTTTTTATTCACGATCAGGCCTGTTGTACACAAAGTACTTTACCTCCTTGGTCGTCATACTCCAATTTACTTCCTCCCTATTCTCCAAATGGTTATCCCCGCCATTTGCCTCCCCGATGCGGCGGAGTATAGTCATATGATGAAAAGGATTTTGAGTTTGACCAAGTAAAGGATACGGTCCCTTTTTTACTTGTGTTTTTTTTTTTTTTTTTTTTTTTTTTTTTTTTTTTTTTTCAT